>BLSH010161437.1:211721-222838 GCA_018402905.1 Glandirana rugosa | reverse complement strand
AGAGGATCAAGATTTCCCTCTCAAAGGTCGACAACGAATCTCCCTGTCTAAGAACAAGTTTTTGGTAACGGATGAGGATATCCCGGTCGACAACGACATTCTCCCTCTAAGCAACAGCTGGAAACTCTCCCTTTAGAACTAGGAGATGATTTTGAACACTAATGTGTCACTTACAGCAACAGCTGGCCCTATAGGAGTAGGCAATGGTTTTTAACAAGAATATGTCCCTCTAAGCAACAGCTGGAAACTCTCCCTTTAGAACTAGGAGATGATTTTTGAACAATAATGTGTCACTTACAGCAACAGCTGGCCCTATAGGAGTAGGCAATGGTTTTTGAACAAGAATCTGTCCCTCTAAGCAACAGCTGGAAACTCTCCCTTTAGAACTAGGAGATACTTCCGGTTCCGTATGGAGAGGAGCTAGGAGACTCAGCTCCGCTCCCCTGTCAACGATCCGGCATATAAAAACGGAGATTCCCAGTGGATCACCCCAGCCAGACCCCCCCTCACAACCCAGGGACCTGCATGGACCGCTTTGTGGAGCGGCCCGGACACCGACCGCCCGCATCACAGCTGAATACAGGGAGAGAGAAGACACACGCTGCAGCCAATATGGCCGCCGCAGCACAGCCACAAGCGCAGGCAATGTCATATGCAGCGAAGTTAACAGCGCCTGCCTCATTCTCACACAAGGACATTCCTGCTACCCAGGCTCAACAACAGCCAGTGAATCCCCCTGGAGCTGACCCAACCTCTCCAAGGGACATAGCACAAGCAGTGGCGCTACTTATGAGGCCCATGATTACAGAAGCAGTTGACTCAGCCATACAGAAAGGCATGACCAGCTACAAAAGGAGCTGCAGGCACAAGCTACCAGGATTGATCAAACAGAGGACAGACTGTCCAATGTCGAGGATGACACGAACGCCCTGATCGCGTGGGTTGCAAAACTGACAGCAACCCAGAAAGATCTGCAGGACAAGGTAATTGATTTAGAGAACAGGGCCAGGAGGAACAACCTCCGCATCATAGGCCTTCCTGATTCCTACTCGCCCCACACCCTCCCTAAGCTATGTGCAGTGGCCATACCAGATCTACTGGGGCACACAGAATAGGAAAACTGTCAGACATGCGCTCAAAGCCCAGAGCGGTTATTGTAAAATATTTAAACTACGTGGACAAACAAGCCACCTTACAAAACTTCAGGAGAGCCCGGTCTCTAGCCTTTGAGGGACACAACCTTTTAATCTTCGCAGACTACTCCATAGAAGTTATGCAGAAAAGGAAGGCATTCTCTCCAGTATGCTCTACCCTCCACGACCACAACATCAAATTTAGCCTGGCCTACCCTGCTACTTTATACTTCCAGTCACTTCAGGGAGAGAAACTTTCATTTACATCCCCGCTGGAAGCCGAGCAGTACATAACCAACTCACTGCAACTAGACATGGACCAAACTCCTCAATCGGAGGCTACCACAAGGAACTCACCCAGGAAATCATCTATCAACTCAAACAAGCCTGGAAGCCCGATGAAACCCCCCTACAAGAGGGTCCGTTTCGGCCCAACAGAGCTCCAACCAGCACAAGCATAATCGAGACGGCCCAAAGGACTCGGATTTATTCCAATCTCGCTACACCAGGAACATCCACTAAATCCATCTATCCCACCATAACCCAACAGGACTCCCCAAAACTTAACGATCCCATGGCGGAACGATGAGTGAACTGTAAGTGCCTCAAAAGGGTCGTCCCTAAGGAGACCCTTACCTGAACAAGTTATCAAGCAAGATTACAGTTTTCGAGATGCTACGAAGCTGTGGTAAAATTGTTATTGAAAGTTACCTAGCTGTTTATTCTGTCAGTTGACATTGTTGTAATGTTTATCTTGTGAACCCCCCGGGGCTATTTCCTCGTGGGTGGGCCCCCCACGCAAACTGGTCCCATCCCCCGGCACTTAGTGACCGGGGGGGGACCAGCCATGGGGGGACACACCCCCGAATGCCGGGGAGGTATTGGGGGTCGCCCTGGGGCCCTCCCAGGGTTTAGTTTAACTCCCGACTGGTAAAAGAGCCAACCCCTTCCTAACCACATACACACACTACTTCTCTCACCCCTCTTCCACTTCCCCAATTCTTCCCCTCCCCCTTCCCTCCCCTTATATCCCCATAGATCCCCCCCTCCCCCACCCCATACCCACCCCCTTCACACCGGATATTCGCCCTCATCTTAAAAAGGATGGCAGGGGCGGGCACCGAAAAAAATGGAATATGCTCCCCTACACACGGAAAAAAGTGAAGTCCATACAAGCTATTTCAAGTGGTATTCTCTTCCGATGTATTTGTTATTTGAATCTGTTTTATCCATGCTTTAGAAAATCCTGTTTTGCTCTGTGTCCACTCCTTAGCCTCGGGGGAAACTCTCTTGGGAAGCCCGTATCCGGGCTTATCCTCAACACCGCTTTTTCTAACAACAAAGAATGGATCCCCCCGGGCTCAGGAGTAACTTGACAATAGTGTCCTGGAATGTCAAGGGGCTCAGAAACGCATGCAGATACTAAGGCACCTGAAAAAACTTAAAGCTGATGTGGCTCTATTACAGGAGACACACCTAGGGGAAGAGGACCTTCCAAGACTCCGTAAACTATGGGTGGGGGATGTAGTCGGCTCCCCGGCTATGGGGAAAAAAGCTGGGGTAGCTATTCTTCTCAGCAAGAAATTACCCTATACCATCCGAAACTCAACCTCAGACACGATAGGCCGCAGAATTACCCTCAACCTAACCATAGGAGGGAGGGATCTTGCCATTTCAAATGTTTACGCAGAAAACTCCCCTACCCAGAACTTCTACCACAACTTAAACACTTGGGCTCTGCAAGTCCCAGAGTCTCTCCACCTCCTCGGAGGAGATTTTAATTCATCTATGCACCCCATAGAAGATCGAACCTTTAAACAACCCTTTCTTCCCACTACACCCGACGCACAACAAACACCACTGGCCGAAACGATAGCCTTACTCAACCTGACAGACACCTGGCGGATGTTACACCCAACCGATAAAGAATATACCTTCTACTCCCACCCCCACAAAATATTCACTCGCATCGATTATCTATTCGCCTCCAAGGCCCTCCTACCCATGATAAAATCAGCCTCAATTGGAGACATGGCGATCTCTGACCATGCCCCGGTGATGGTAAGAATCTCAAACCTCTATAAGGCACCAGGGGCGCCTTGGAGGTTCCCTTCCTATCTGTCGCAAAATGAGAAATTAAAAAATACCTTACAACAGGCATGGTCCGAATACCAAACCAATAATAAAGAATCCCTGCAGACACCTAACGTATACTGGGAAGCCGGCAAGGCAGTCCTCAGGGGCCACATTATTTCTTTCTCCAACAACTTCAAAAAACAAACCCTCTCCAAATTACAAAAGGCCAGCAATACACTTAGAGAAGCGCACAGACAACTAAATCTCTCACGTACACCTGAGAACATCTGAGCCTGGCAACATGCGAAACAGACATTTGACCAGTGGTCAGCCGACCAAGAGGCAATACATCTATTCCAAACCAAAGTATATTTTCACAAATATGGTAATAAAGCAGGCAGGCTGCTGGCTCGGATGGCCTCGGGAAGATTTACCCCAACATATATTTCATCTTTAAAAGACTCAAAGGGAAATATCACATCAGACCCAACCCAGATAGAGAAAATCCTCACAACGTTCTACGAAACTCTCTACACAAAGGACCACACAGACACCATCATAGCAGAGGAAATCCTACAAGACGCCAACCTTCCCAAAATCAGTGCACCTCAATTAGAGTCACTAAACGCCCCTATCACCCTCCCAGAGATCCTAACAACAATTAAGGCTCTAGCTGGAGGTAAAGCTCCAGGCCCAGATGGCCTATCATCAGAATTCTACAAAATGACATCAGATTTCATCCCGGAGACGCTGCACGAAGTATATACCCACAATTGGGGAGGAGGACCTTACCTTCCTACAGGCCAACAAGCATACATTAAATTACTGCCCAAACCCAACAAGGACATACTATCCCCGGGATCTTACAGACCAATCTCGCTTATAAATGTAGACGCGAAAGTCCTGTCAAAAATCATTGCATCACGCCTGGCATCCATACTTCCCTCCATAATCCATCCAGCACAGTCAGGCTTCATCCAAGGTAGATCAGCCACCCTTAACATTAGAAAAGTACTCCTCATCCTAGAACAAGCCAAAAGAAATCCAGATAAAGACACCGCTATAATATCTCTTGACGCCGAAAAGGCATTTGATAATATCAGCTTTGACTGGCTTTTCAAGGTACTACAATTCATAGGGATCACAGGCCCTTTACTAAAATTTATACAGGAAATGTACGCTAAACCAACAGCCAGACTGGTTACGCCAAGTTTCACATCCCCGGAGCTTTCCTTAGGCCAGTGGTTCTCAACTCCGGTCCTCGGGCCCCCCCAACAGGCCAGATTTTAAGTATTACCTTGGGGAGATGCAGACTAGAATACTGCAATCACTGAGCAGTAAAATTCTATCACCTGTGATGCATTTCAGTTATCCTGCAAACCTGGCCTGTTGGGGGGGCCCGAGGACCGGAGTTGAGAACCACTGCCTTAGGCAAAGGGACTCGACAGGGATGCCCCCTCTTGCCACTCCTTTTCAATCTAGAAAGCAATAGAACCCCTCTCACGTATACTCAACTCCCCTGAAGGAATAAGCGGGATTAAAGTTGGGGACAGGATCTGTCGCTCGGCCCTTTTTGCCGACGACATTATCATGATCTTGTCTGACCCACCCAAAGACTTCACCTTCCTAAAACAAATTCTTCACAAATTCAGGGAATGCTCAGGCATGAAAATCAATTTCAACAAAAGTGAAGTACTCCCACTCAACTCAAACAGGGCGGAGTCTTGGAAATCCTCTTCCCCTTTTTTGATAGCTCAAGGACAAATTAAATATTTGGGCATACACATAGGCAAAGACCCTTCATCTCTATACTCCTTAAACTATCCCCCTCTCATAACTAATATCATAAAAGACCTGAAAGCTTGGCGGTCCCTCCCTCTTTCACTCTTCGGGAGATGCCACCTGATTAAAATGATTCCCTTCGCGAGATTACTATACCTCCTCCAGACACTACCTCTCCTTCTCAAACACAAGGACGTACAAAAATTACAGACAGAATTCTCCATGTTTATCTGGAAAGGGAAGAGACCCAGAATAGCCCTACAAAAACTCTGCCTCCCGAAGAGTGAGGGAGGGACGGGCCTACCCAATCTAAGAGCATATAACCTTGCATGCCTGATGAGGAACTGTCTAGACTGGATAGCAGGAAAATCCACATACTCAAACCTAAATCTTGAGGAAGCATTGGCTCATCCATACAAGCTACCTGCTATTCTGCACACAAAGATAACCTCTCTACCAGCACACATTAAACAAAACCTTGTTCTGAGAGACACAATACTGGCATGGGGGGAAATGAGAAAAATATTACACCTCCCTACGACGATCTCACCCTCCCTCCCGATACTAGGAAACCCAATGTTTCCCCCCTCCTTGGAATCGCCAGTGTTTAAGAACTGGGCCATCAAGGGCTTAACACAAGCCACACAACTCTACAACCCAACCAGTACCTCTTACAAAACCTTCTCTGATCTCAAAGCAGAATTCCACCTACCTCCAACACATGGATTTCAATACATGCAGATCAAGTCATATTTACAATCCTGCCAAGGCAAACACCCCACCCCATATAAAAAATCATTCCTGGACACATTAGTAACAGAGGGTAACTATTCCATCTCCAGAATCTACGGCTAATTGGCCGCATCTCGAATCTCTGAAGACCCAACACATCACTTTCGCCCCTGGAGCTCAGTTCTGGGAGACGCGCAAACACCGGAGCAAATTCTCTTGGGATATCAAAAAATATGCTCCATAATTACAACAGAAACCTGGAGAGAAACCCAATTTAAATGAGCCCACAGGGCCTATCTCCCACTGGTCTTCACCCCAGGATGGCCCCACCAAGGAATGTGCCCCTAGTGCAATACCAACAGGCCATCTCTCTATCACAGACTCTGGCAATGTCCACATATCTCCTCCTTTTGGGAGAAGGTTCTCACATACAGTAAGAAAATCTGCAGACAGGAGGTACCAAAAGATCCCGTCATCTGCCTCTTCAGTGGTAACCCCACAACACCACACCCCCACCCTCAAAACAAAGACATCCCCAACTGGGTACATCTATGCCTCATAGCGGCTAGAAGGACTATAATGCAAGCTTGGATTCAACCAATACCGCCAAAGCTAAACCAAGTGCAACATTCTCTCCTCTCTCTCATGTACTTAGAGAAACAAGACACTATAAACATGAACTTTAACCAAACTAAGAATTTTTTCTCAAGATGGAGGAACTTCATAGAATACTCCCTCAATCCTACAGAAATAAGCAATTTCATGACTCCATTCAAATACTCGGATTGGTACCTTAAGGCTGACCTTTCTAACTCATTAGGTAAACTTAAAATTCAAAATCCCCCTACAGCATGGAAGCCAACAACAAGAATCCCTTTCACAACCCCCTCTGGCTCTCCCCTTTGACATTCCCCGATGAGACTAAAATTAACCACTCTCCGATATTTATTTCAATGGAAACAAGACCCCCCCCCTAAAAATCTTTTTCACTTTGAGACACCTTCCTATTACCAAATAACAAAGGACACAGAAGAGCAAAACACGAGATATCTAGTAATTCTACCAGTATATTATATATATAAAACTCACTACTGTTATATTCTTTTATATAGTATATGACCTGTATTCATTAACATCGGTTGTGCCTTAATAATTTGACACAGAATCGCTATACATTCTTTGTACATCATCCAATTCTCAAAAGTTATACGTTTATCTTTGTAACCTGAAACCGCTTTGAGGGAGTTTTGTATATCTGTAAAAACCTAATAAAATTTATTTAAAAAAAAAAAAGAACTAGGAGATGATTTTTGAACAATAATGTGTCACTTACAGCAACAGCTGGCCCTATAGGAGTAGGCAATGGTTTTTGAACAATAATCTGTCCCTCTAAGCAACAGCTGGAAACTCTCCCTTTAGAACTAGGAGATGATTTTTGAACACTAATGTGTCACTTACAGCAACAGTTGGCCCTATAGGAGTAGGCAATGTTTTTTGAACAAGAATCTAACCCTCTAAGGAGAAGCCTCTACCTAGTGCAGTCAGATCGCTCAAAGCAGCAGTATGTGAAATCTCAAATTACTCCCACAATCCGATCTTTGTGTACGATCCCACAATCTGATTGTTGTGTACGATCGTAACGATCGTTGTGTTAGGCAGGGTTTGATCTGCAATGTGTCAGTCAAAGCAGCAGTATGTGAAATCTCAAATTACTCCAACAATCTGATCTTTGTGTACGATCGTAGCGATCGTTGCGTTAGGCAGAGTTTAATCTGCAACTCTAAGCAGCAGTATTTGAAATCTCAAATTCCTCCAACAATCTGATCGTTGAGCATGATCGTAGCGATCGTTGTTTTATGCAGAGTTTGATCTGCAACTCAAAGCAGCGGTATGTGAAATCTCAAATTTCTGCTATCTGTCCCTCTCCCTACAGCTAACCCAAGAGCATGTGACTGCAGCACTGTGACTGCAGCTTATAAAGAGGCTGGGTCACATGATGCACTGGGTAGGTACCATGGGTTTCAGCAGTTAATCAACATACTTTCCCACCCTTTCCAGGGGACCATGGACTGCCGAGACGATCCGCCTCCCAGGGGGGTTTCTTGCATCTTTATGCAGCTTCGGAATTATATATATAATAGAGATGTTGAATTCCTCAACGCTAAGGAATCCAATCTCCCAATCTCCCTATGGGTTAGCAATCCTTCTTCATGTGCCCATCTAAGTTTTTTATTAAGTGCCTTCACCAGGTTAGGAAAGGGGGAAATGGGGAGTTTAATATAGACCGACAGATTACCAAGTTGTCTGCGGTTCTCCTTAACATAACTCCCCTCACTGAGGAGAACTATGTTACCCCCTTATCACTTTTCTTTATGATTACATCTTTTGCGTGCTTGAGCTCTTGAAGGGCCCTTCTCTCATTCTTGGTAAGATTGTCACTTCCCAAGTTTTCCCAGTTTATTCTTTGCAGGTCCTGACTCACTGAGTCAAAGAAATTACTGATAATCCTATTTTTAGTGAAGGGCAACATCTTTTTAGATCTAATCCTGAGGTTCACATGTCTTAGGGTGATGGTCTCCTCTTCTTCCGAGTCATTGGAGTCAGAGAGCCCCAAATCAGCTAAGGACATGAGGTCCTCGAGGGCCCTACATTCCTCATCCCCCAAATTTTCAATGGCCGCCTGACCCTGATTTTTTTGGTCATGCAGATAACGGAGAAGGACCCTACGCAGGAACAGGTTGAGGTCCTTGAACACAGTGAATTCTTCCATATTTTGTTTCGGAGAAAAGGACAGGCCCTTACTAAGGACTTTAACATGAATTTCTTTGAAGGGGAATGATGATAAATTAACTACCTTCATATCACTTGGAACCAGGGGAGAACCCCCTAGAATTTCCCCCTCCTCCTTTGACTTCTCGTCCTGCCCTGTGCAGCTGTTTTTCTCCTTTCTCTTTCTTTTTCTCTGTCTTTTTCTAGTTCTACAGTGTTCTTTTTCTTGGTTCCTTTCAGGATACCGGTTTCCCTTGCCGACTTTGTGGTGGGGACCCCGAAATATCCTGTTCCTGATCTAAAAAAGAGACCCTAGTAGATCATACAGAGCTCTCACTATCGATCTCACTATATGGGCCTTCCTCACCCGACTGAGAGCCAGTCGAACGTGGTCTTCTACATCTGGACCTGTTCCTTCCCCTTTGTAAAGTTAAATCAAATATTTCCCCCTTTTCCCAATCCTGCAAGTCACGTTTAAATTTAGCTTGTTTTGGAGTGCGCATGCGCGAGGCTCGGTGATGGACGCCTAACACCAGAGCTCCGCGCCTTTCCAGCAGCCAGCGTTCCCTGCAGCGTTCCGACCGGGAGCAGCTTCCTATCTGCGCCTCAACATCCTCACCCTCACACCAAGGACCATCACGGGAGGGTCCGGGGACATTTTGGGAGAAGGCTCAGTGCCGGAGACTGAAGCAGGACACCGAGGCCGCGGCTCATAAGATGGCGGCGGTAAGATGCTAACGCCTCACACTCATTCAATCCCGCAGCTTCGCAGAAGTCTCCTCAGATCCAGCTCTCCCAGGGTCCCTTATCACCCAAAGCTCCCTATAGCACGGCCCCCTGACGGTGTGACCCCCTCAGACGTTGCCTCATCTGATGCGGCCTTCCCTCACAGGCTCCCTCACTCCCAGCCGGGCTCTGCCTGCCGGACAGAAGGGCCTCTAGCATTCCGTTATCCGGACTGGGAGATAAAGTACACCTAAGTGACTGATTTCATGAGAACCTTGGACCCGAACTACCGGCCTCACTAGGAGAAAGCTTATTTTTGTTCTCGGATCTCCTGGCACTCTCCCCCCTTTCAACATTTGATCTAGCAAGCTCATTTCCCTGCCGACAGCATTTATTTTTCCCTCTCCTCCTCTTCGGCCTCCATAGCCTGCCAGAGCATACACAAGAGCCCCCTCAGCCTCGGGGGAGTAAATCAGCCCCATTCTCACAGCACTGTAGTGCCACTGATTTCTCACACTGCATGTGGGCCAAAACTGTCAAGTGCAACCTGCAATCTCAATACGGACAGACCCCTTCTAACAACATGCCTGTTGAACAACAAGCTTCAGAGGGGGGACCCTCAGAGTTTCCTGGCTCCCCAGTGTGGGATGACACATCTCACCATGCCCCCATAGGGGGCGACGTGGATCCCTCCATGCCTCCTTCACCAGCATCCACTGTCTCCCTGCTGAACCACACCATAGAGGAGATTCTTCAGTCTCCTAGCTCGGAGCAAGTCACTCATGCCCTGCACCCTAGGGGTATAGATCCTCATCCTTCCCAGGCTCAAGACATGTCTCTCATGTCACAGAAGTTTGCTGCACTTCTTGACAGAGGCCTGGCCCAGACAGCAACAAGGATAACATCAGAGATCAAATCAGACATGCATATGTTAGGGACCCGCATAGAGGAAATGGAAACAAAAGTGGACTCTACTGTCACCCGAGTCAATCAGAACTCTAACATCATCCAGGAACTTCACACTCGCCTGGAGGGGGCGCTAGCGAAGATTGATGATCTAGAGAATAGGTCGAGGAGACTCAACTTTAGAATACGAGGTCTACCTGAAGAAGTCAAAAATATTCACGAAGCGGTTCACACCCTAATAAAATCTCTCATACCGGACATTCGACCTCATAAGATGGAGCTAGACCGGGCCCACAGGGCCCTGGGCCCCCTCCGCTCGGATGGTCTCCCGAGAGACATAGTGGTAAAACCCCACTATTACAGCACCAAAGAGGAGATCATGACGAGAGCACGTGCCATCCCCCAGCTCAAACTTCTAGGTCACTCGGTGCAAATCTTCGCCGACCTCTCTCCCTACACTATACAGAAACGGAGGTCCCTAAAACCACTCCTCACTCTGTTGTCTCAGAAAGAAATCAAGTATGGATGGCAATTCCCTTTTGGGCTGAAATTTGACTTCCAAAACAAAACACACAGATTTTCATCGTTTCAGGAAGGAGAGAGGCTCCTGCAGCATCTAGGGATTCTATCCAAAGATCCCCCCTCCCCAATGCAAACCTCTGCCACGGGCCTGTCCAAACGCCCCCCTCCCTCAAGTCCTCTCACCACTCTTTGGCAAAAGCCTAAGCCTCACCAAAATCCCTGGAGGCAAAGACATATCACATCCCTCTCTCCAGCCGCTTCTAAACGTGGCTCACTGGATCTTCAAACTCGACCCCCTACCGTGCACGAGAGCAGTACTAGAGGAGAAACCACGACATTATCACCCCAAAATGGTGATACAGAGAGCCCTCTGGTAGGCTCGCCTCCCCCGGGTCCCGGGACACCCGGGCCAGATCGAGGTAGAATACTCCAGCTTACAGGCCATACTCTCTAAAATAATCCCACACTTGG
>BLSH010161437.1:176391-194245 GCA_018402905.1 Glandirana rugosa | reverse complement strand
GTAGTCTCCGGACTGCTGTCTGAGGACGGCTCGAGTTTAGATGCCCCCGAGGACATCCTAAGGGAGTTTGAGGTCTTCTTTGGGAAGCTCTATCGAAAACCACAATGTCCCTCATTAGAGAGTGTTCTGTCTGAACTACAAAAACTCTCTTTACCGCAGTTATTGGAGGAGGAGGTGGGGAGGCTGGATGCGCCGATCTCGGTTCAGGAGGTCGAGTTGGCTCTAGCGTCCCTTCCTCCTTCGAAGACCCCGGGTCCTGATGGTCTCCCTGGAGAGTGGTATCGGCGGTACGCGGCTACGTTAGCTCCCAAATTGCAAAAATTATACTCCCAGTGCTTTGACTCGGAGTCCCTGCCCCCCTCTATGTATAATGCCCATATCGTTTTGCTCCCTAAACCGGGTAAGGACCCTAGACACTGCGCTTCCTACCGACCTATTTCTCTGCTTAACTGCGACCTTAAAATCTTAGCTAAGGTCCTGGCTAACAGATTGGTCGGAGTGCTGGCTGGTATTATAAACATAGACCAAACTGGCTTTATGCCTGGTAAATCCACTGATATTAACTTAAGAAGAGTCTTTACTCACCTCCAAATCCCTCCCTCCTCCCCCTCCCAGTCCCGGGTGTTGGTCGCCTTTGATATAGAAAAGGCATTTGATACGGTGACGTGGGAATTTATGCAGGCTGTCTTGGCAGCTTTTGGTTTTGGCCCTGTTTTTCGTAAGTGGGTGGGTATTTTATACAAGTCCCCGAAGGCTCAAATTAAATTAAGAGGACACCTTTCAGATCCCTTTGCGGTGGAAAGGGGCACCAGACAGGGATGCCCACTGTCCCCGTTCTTATTTGCATTAGCCATGGAGCCCCTGGCTGTGGCTCTGCGGGGGGTCGGAGGCAGTAGAGGGTATTAGAGTGGGATCAATCACTGAAAAGCTGGCTCTATATGCTGATGATCTTATACTGTTTCTCGATGACTCCGGGCCCTCCCTGTTGGCGGCGTTGGCAATTATCCATAATTTCTCGGTACAGTCTGGCTTGAAAATAAACTGGAGTAAGTCTCAGATTATGCCCATAGACCAACAATCTCAGGGGCAGATGGTACCCTCGGTGCCCCTTCAGCGGGTTTCCTCCATTCGCTACCTGGGCATTACTGTCTCCCCTAGAGTCTCGGACTTTATATCGCTCAATCTCCACCCCTTGCTCACTCAACTTAAACAAAAGCTTAGTGCCTGGGATAATCTTCCCCTCTCCCTCATAGGGAGAATTAATCTGATTAAAATGAAAATACTCCCAATTTTTTTATATGCCCTAAGACATGCCCCAGTATGGATCCCCAAGTCCTTCTTCCGTCAATTTGACTCAATTACTATCCCTTTTCTGTGGAGGGCTAAGCCTCCCAGAATAAATAAATCCATCCTTAAACGTCCTTGGTTGGAGGGCGGCCTGGCATATCCTGATCTCCAAAAATATTACTTTGCAGCCTTACTTACCCATGCCCACAATTGGGTGGTATCAGATGATTCCAACGCTGCTGTAGTTCTGGAGGAGGCTCTACTGGGGTCCTACGAGTCTCTGAGAAATAGCCTACATAGGGGAGTCAGGGCACAATTCCCTTTTACGACGTCAATGAAAACGGTAATCAAAGTCTGGCAGCTTCTGGTTTGTAAGCGTCCTGACTCCCTGACGTGGTCTCCTGAAGTCCCCATTTGGTTTAATCCCCAGCTCTCTCAGTTCTTGACGGTCCCTGATCCGGGCTTTTGGGCAGCGAGGGGGGTGAAGAGCCTGGAGCACTTGTTGGTGGATGGTCACTTCCCCTCCTACGATTCCTTTAAAGAACGTTTTGGGCTCCTTAATCAGCATTTCTTTAAATACTTACAAATCCGCCATGCCTTCAACGCGCAATTCGGCTCTGGTCCTCCGTCTCTACTCCGATCATCTTTGGAATCCTCCCTTCGGGAGACTTCTTTGGTGAAACCTACCTCCTCCCTCTACAAGGCCCTCCAGCCCTCGGTCCACTTCGGAATGGAGGGCTTATATGACAAATGGAAGGAGGTGTGCTCTGAGCTGGAGGCGGAGGACTGGGAAGACATGTGGGATTATCCATTTACATATTTGATTTCGGCCAGGGATCGTTTAATTCAATATAAAATACTACACCGTGTTTATATGACTCCACATAAACTCTCTAAAATCTATCCCAACTCTAATATGGCATGCTGGAAATGTGGGAGTGCTGGAGCTGATTCTATTCATATGTTCTGGACATGCTCTGTAACTAAAAACTTTTGGAGTGTAGTTTTGGCCTTTATTGAAACACTCACTACTATCCATATTCCCACTAAGATTGAGATCTGTCTGCTGGGATTGGTGGGGGATTTGGCCCACCGCCGAGCAGTCAGAACTCTCCTGGGTCTACTCCTTTTCTATGCCAGGAAGGCTATTCTCCTACGTTGGAAACAGGCGCTGGCCCCCACACTTGACTCTTGGAAAGCCTTAATAAATTCTGTAATTCCCCTTTATAAAGCTACATATGCCGCTAGGGGATGCCCAACCAAGTTTGATAAAGTATGGCATATATGGTTGGAATCAGATTCTACTAATGCCTCAATGTGAGGGCCAGGATAAATATGTCTAAGTTTACTCAATGATCCGGTGGTCATTCTTGAGTGTGCCTCCTGTCTGCTTCCATAAAACAGTCTTATGGCATGGTTTTCAAGATACTCCTGACCACCTCCTCTTTGTTGGTGACACCCTCTGGGTCCGGGTATTGGGCGGCTACGAGCACTTTAAAGATCTGGGTAGTTCTACTGTGATGTTTTATGTTCACTGTTTTCTTTTCTTTTTTTGTTTGATATCAGAAGCCTGGGTATGCCCAATAGGCTTTGTTTTGTGACTCTCTAAAAAAGTTTTTCAATAAACATAACTTTACAAAAAAAAGAAAGCTTAATGGTGAAGATAATTTGTGCTGATAGCATGATATTTTATTTTGTTTTTTTATTTAGTTTTATTTAGTCCATATCATTTTCACCTTCCCCTAAGGCCATAAATCACTGCCACACTGCTGCACCCTAGTGATAGGCAATGTACTTGCATTCAATTTGTCGGTAATTTGCATAACTTTGGCAGCTGGAGAGCAGCTGAGGAAATCTGAGGTGTGGTACCTTAACGCCAGAGCACCAGACCTGGGCAGTCTAGGCAGCATGAGCTAGAAATGGTAAAAAATCTACAACAGTGGCAGAAGATAGTCATGGTGTCTGGCCAGGAGCAGTAGATTAAACTGTAATGGTGGCAGGGCATGGTAATGGTGGAAGGCCAGCAAAGGTGGCAGACGGTGGTAATGCTTTGTTAATGTTCTTGGGCCATATTAAAAGAAAATATGTATTAATTAGGCACGGCTGAAGGAGGTCAATATGCATTTCTGATCTAGGACTGGTTAATCTTTTTAAAGGTGAGATGGTCAACTGTGCGTGGGTGCAAAAAGATTATTTTTTTCTGTCACAAAAATGACCCACTGTGCTAAATGCAGGGCAGCCTAGCAGCTTGGTTAAATTCTGGGCAAGCTCAGGCCAGTGGTTCATCTTCAACAGCCAAAAGTCAAGGGGTTGTTCATTTTAAGGGTGTCCACATCTTCATTTGACCTCATATAATTAGAGATCATATGATTTTAGCACTGCCTGTGATTACTGCCAGCAGCCAGACTTGGTGATGCAAATCAAGAGGAACTTTAAAGCTTTGCTTAGGCAACCACTGCTAATCCTGCTCCTTTTAACGACCAGAAGATCTAAGCCACTTTGGCTATAAAAGTGGATGCCTTCACACTCTGGAAAGGATGTGAAGAGGTTCCCCAGCAGCACTACTTTTAGGTGGTGCATTTTTGCTCCTTCTGTGATGGAAGGATGAGATCCATCATTTTCCCCTTACCACGGATCCAAAAGGGTGGCAAGCTAGTTCGTAGCAGTCCCTCTCCTTGAAAGCTCAAATCTTGAAGTGCTTATGCAGGCATTGCAGCATGGATGAGTTCATCCGCCACTAATTTCTAGTGGCAGAGAAACCCATATCCTCAGCGTTACTGAGGACAACTGTTTCCTCAACTGTCTCACTTATGGGGTTTGAAATAGGGATGGGCGAATGGTTCGGCCCGAGCACAAGTTCGAGCCAAACTTTTGATGTTCGGACGTTAGGCGGATGGTTGAACAAATGGGACGTATAACCATTTGTTCAGCCCCCAAAAGACCTAGAACATTATAGGGGGACTTCACTGCCGCAGAGCGCCCCATAATACATTGTGCTGCAGACAGCATGGGGAGGGCTCCCGCCGTCTGCTCGCTGTTTGTTTTGACGCTTTATTTATATGGCAGGGCGGGGCAACCTGGTGATGTAAGTGGGTGACTCCACCCCTTCTGATGTCATGTGATGTCAGAGGGGGTTGGGTCATGCGCTTACGTCACCGGGTGGCCCCACCCTTCACTATAAATAAACTGTCAAAACAAACAGCGAGCAGACATCGGGAGCCCTCCCATGGTGGAGGAGCTGTTTTTATTTTTTTTTCGGGTCCGTCACTCGCCGTGATTGACGATGGATTACAATGGGGGACACTTTTTTTTTGCTTTTTAATAAATAACTGGTCCCTAATTGTCTCCTATGTTTTTTTCTTTTTTGACAATTTTTGGTGAATTAGTAGGGGGGGTACGATGTACCCGATACTAATTCACATGGGGGGTGGGATCTGGGGGCCCCCTTATTAAAGGGGGCTTCCAGATTCCAATAAGCCCCCCACCCACAGACCCCACACAACCACAGTCCAGGGTTGTGGGGAAGAGCCCCCCTGCCTCAATGCCCCAAAGCACCCATACTCCCCATGTTGAGGGCGTGTAGCCTGGTACGGTTAAGGAGGGGGGGCTCGCTCACCCCCCCTATCCTGGCCAGTCAGGTTGCATGATCAGATAAGGGTCTGGTTTGGAATTAAGGGGTCATTTGGTTTTAAATGACAATTTTTCCTTTGGAAATGTCATTTTGCTCTGGCTATGTTGTACACATGACAGAGATGCACCCTTTTACAGGCAGACTAAGGGGACTCTCCAGGCACAATATTTAAAGGAATATTTTTTTTTTTCGCTTTAAAAATTATTAAAATCACTGCTCCTTTAAAAATTACGTTTTTTTTGCAACCTTTTTTTTCTTTGATACATGTCCCCTAGGGCAGGACCCGGGCTCCTACAATCATTGTATGCCCAATTACTTGTATATAAGCCTTCAAAATGGGCACTTTTGATTTTTGACATTCGGGTCCCATTGACTTCAATAGGGTTCATTGTTCAAGTCCGAACTTTCGGGATGTTCGAACATTCTGGTGCGAACCGAACAGGGGTCCGTTCGGCCCATCCCTAGATTGAAATGGGTAAAATGTATCCCTGAAGGTCTGCCCCGTGTCTTCCTCCTCCCCATTTATAGAACCCTAACCCCCCTCCTCCTGGTGGTGGTGGTTCTGGTGAGTCATCAGATGAGGCCATTGAGGGTAACAGGTGGCTAAGCTGTCACTATCACCAAGTGGCAGGACATGGGGTAGCTCCACCAGCTCCAGCAGTATGGACTGTCATGTATTCTTCTCAGCTGGCAGAAAATGTACCCAGTGCCCCAGAATAGAGATCTAATGTCCCTGCCCATGTTTACTGGTCCACATGTCTGTGGTCATGTGAGCCCTGTGGCTGGCCATGTGGTCCTGGGATACAAAGACATTAGCCTTTCTGTGTAAATAAATGCAGCTGGGTACCTGACACCTTGGTGCAGCACATGTAACAATGTTACAGGAGTAACATATTTCACAATTTGGAATGGAAGCAGCTGTAAATCCAGCAATTTTCAAGGCTAAGAGAATATGTTTTCATGCATTCCAGCAGCTGAGGAAAAGGGACATGTGTGATCAAGGTTGTAGCAGGAGACAGTGGGGTGGGGTTAAAGCATACACTTGACTCTACTCTGCTTGGTTTCATGCTGATCCTTTTTCCTCACTGTAAGACTTCCAACCCTGTGGCTTGACTCAACAGATGTTGCAGCAATTACAGATTAAAGATGTTTGTGTAACGGGGAGAGGTGGAAAGGAATGGAGAGTGCAGGACTTTTGATTCTGACTGATATCATTCATGGGTTGCTCTCACTGAGTGTTGGAGTGAATAATAATCCTTGCATTTGTTCTTGTTTATTATGTAGATGCACGTAGATCTTATTCTGCAAAATACTCAATAAAAGGCTTTTAACCATCAGATCATCTGATAACCTACGTGGGTGATCTTGACCCCAACAAATGTCAAATATAATCTCTCCTCTAGTATCCATCCATATCATTGCACATATCACACATAGGAGTGATGTGTCCAGTCAAAGAGACATCATATCACTGAATGTAAACCCAAAATTGCTCAGCACTAAACCCTTTAACCCTTCCATTGCCAGACCCTGCCCTCCACTTTTATGTTCTCAGAGTTTGTGAAAGACCCACAAAACCATACATTTTCTGAAAGTATAGGACCAGTACAATAAAAGGAAAGTGCTACTGAATTTTTAGGCCCCGTGATATTTGCACAAATGTTTATCAAACAATATTTGCTAAAATTACACTAAAATCATTATTAGTGGATACATACATGGCAGAATTTACAAAAGTCCTACTAAATTCCTATGAATTATAAACATTAAAACTGTATTGAGTTAGTAAATAACAAATATGTGTACATTTTGAATTGCACCTTTTTGTGAAATGGTGAAAACTGAAGGTGTGCAAAACGGTAAATAAATACACAGAAAAATAGGGAATGGGGACTTTTAAGGTGCCTGATCAAGATAATGCACTATAGCTTATTTTAAAATATCATACATTTTATTCCATACCTTAAAAAAGATATTATATTCTTCTCTAAAAAAGTTTTTTTTACAAAGATGAGAAGTTCTGTACAATGATATTTGCTTGTCATGTATCAGCAGAATATGGCTTCTTCAGGAGACTTTACACTTTATTGTACAGGGTACTGCAAACAGAAAAAATACACATTTAATTTTTCAATTCACATAATTACATTGGAGAGACTACTCTTACCCTGAACAAATCTTCAGGTCAATATGCATGTACAAAAGGCCACAGGACTACCGCCAATAGGATATCAGTGTGTCATAGGATGACCATAATGCAAAAGAAAATCTAAAAAAAAATACTATATATATATATATACATCATGTATATTATTCCAAAAGAGCTAACAACATGTATGTGACCAATTAAGGTCTTTATATTTGGAAAACAGTGTTAATCACAATTACCTGTAAAGTGGACATATGAAGCTATCTGCTAGAGAGGTTTCAGCTTCTGAACTGTAGTTACTTTGATCAACCACCAGGGGGAACAAGTCCAGTCTCACAAACAACACCAAAACTTGATGTAGGAGCAGTGGCGGCCCGTGCACTATGGGTGCACGGGCGCCGCCCCCCCCATCCATGTACCCAGCCCCCTGATTTACATACAGGGATGCCTGATGCATGGATTCTCATGGGGGAGTGTGTTTTTGAGGCTCTAATCGGCTTCAAAAAAGGGTGGGCTTCAGGCGCAGTGCTCTGCTCTGGGTGATGATAATGAATGAATATCACCACACTAATCCTCCTCCTGGCCAATTGGGAAGTGGGTCTGAGACCCATCACCCAATTGGCTGAAAGGACAGGCTATCCTATTGGACGCCTGACAGGAGGAGAAGAGAGATACATGGCGTTTCTATGAGAGGCCACAGGAGCCTTTGCCTGAGACACAGCTTGCCACCCTTCACCCCCTGCCTGACCCTCAGCCCCTTACCCGCCACCAAGATGGGGTAAGTGCCCGGCAGACAGAAAGCAGGCAAGTGGGTGGGTGGGGAGTGCCATTAAGTGCTGCTGGCCGCAAGGGGGGTGCTGGATTAGTTCTGTACTGCTGGTCCTAGGGAGGTTGGGGTGCTGAAAAAATGCCATGCCACTGGCCGCCCGGGGTGCTGGTGGTTAATTGCCGCCCCCTCAAAAAACCCACAAGCCGCCACTGCTCAGGAGAGACATCCAACCAACAGCTATGAATAAACAGAGCAAGTAGAGAGTTTTTTTTCTCTCCATCTAGTAAGGCTTAATACTATGTTAACAAAACCGATTCAATTTTTATTTTTTATGTCCTGTAAACCAGGGACCGACCTCACCTCCTCAGGTCATGGACCCACCAACCAGTGCTTTCCAAATATAGCTGTGAAATCTCTGGTGGCTGCTGCATCGAATACCACCCTGAGGGATGACTCAGATGCAGCTGGAATAAACATTGAAACGCTGTTCCAATGTTGCAGAAACTCGTCCCACATGCTGAGGTCCACCAACGCTGCAGCGTGTAACTTGATATGAGGGTGAGACTCCGCAGCCATGGGCAGTAGTGCCAAAAAGCCTGGAAACAAAGGACCTTCCTTGAGGAATTATCCTCATAGCAAAGTTTAGCATGCCCAAGAGAGATTGTAACTAATTTGGTACATGCCTGGGAAACTGTGCATGTATGGATACACTCTTTTATCCTATCTAACTTGTCTGCAGGTAAACTGGCCTGCATTGACTGAGAATCCAGCATGAAAGCCAGGAAAACCAGCGCCTTGACTGGACCCCCAACCTTCTTATCAGCCAATGCCACGTCAAGAGCTGCAAAAACTGAGACCAGTTTCCTAAGATCGGAGGGAGCATCATCAGCAGCTTAGATCAACAGAAAGTCATTTAAGTAATGGATGACTTCCTGGCAACCTTCCCTGTGCACGAGAATCCAACTGAGGGCCTGAGCAGATATGTTGAAGAGCCAGGGACTGCTTTTGGATCCAAATGTAAGCTTGGGAGCAAAGTAATAGGTTTCCCACCACTTGATCCCGTGCCATTGCCAAAGTGCGGGTTGGATAGGCGATAATTTGAACGCATCAGAAATGTCGCCCCAACCCCCATTCTGATGATACACTGGATCGCCTGATCTACAGACACATATTTAAGTGAAAACTCATCAGATGGGATCAGGTAATTTAAGCTGGGCACCTGTGAAGAATGAGGGGCTTAAAAGTCGTAACTAGAGTCACTTTGGGACAAAGCCCGGGTTCGGTACCGAACTCGACCCAAACTTTATCCCGGACCCCAAACCCCATTGAAGTCAATGGTGACCCAAACTTTTAGGCACAAAAATGGCTGTAACAAAGTCCTGGCAAGTGCTAGAGGGCTGCAAAAGGAAGTAAAATGGGGGTAAGAGTAGGGCAAGTGCGCTACAAAAAAATGGGGATAGGGAAAATAAATTAAAATCAAATTAAAAAATGGGAAGGGGGGGTTGATGAGGAGTAGGAGCCTAGAGGTTGACTAGGCAATGACTGTGGCAGTGTAGGTGGAAGTGGCGGTGGTGGAGGAGTAAGAGGAGGTAGCCAACACTTTGCATATTCAAAAAAAAAGTATACGAATGGCTGTGTGAGTCCGGTTCAAATGTCTATTCTGCACAAGGTACAGACAAGTCTTGTGGGATCCATGCCTGGTTCATTTTATTAAACGTTAGCTTGTCCACGTTGGCTGTGGACAGGTGGCTGCGCTTGTCTGTGATAACACCCCCTGCCGTGCTAAAGACACGTTCAGACAATACACTGGCTGCAGGGCAGGCCAGCACCTCCAAGGCATAAAGGGCAAGCTCAGGCCATGTGGCCAATTTGGAGTCCCAGAAGTTGAATGGGGCAGACCCATCAGTCAGTACGTGTAGGCGTGTGCACACATACTCTTCCACCATGTTGCTGAAATGCTGCCTCCTGCTAAGACGTTGTTTATCGGCTGGTGGTGCTGTTTGTTGTGGCGGGCTGCTGACAAAGCTTTGCCACATTTCGGCCATGCTAACCCTGCCTTCTGAGGTGCTGGCGGTGCCACAGCTGCGTTGGTGGCCTCTTCCTCAGCAGCGCGTCTACCAGCGTGCGCTAGTAGTCGTGCATCTTCCAATCACGCTCCAGTGAGGGAATTAAGGACGGCACATTGTCCTTGTAACGGGGATCCAGCAGGGTGGCCAACCAGTAATCGGCACACGTTACAATGTGGGAAACTCGGCTGTCATTGTGCAGGCACTGCAGCATATAGTCGGCCATGTGTGCCAGGCTGCACAGAGGCAAAGACAAGCTGTCCTCTGTGGGAGGTATATCATCTGTGTCCTCCGTATCCCCCCAGCCACGCTCCAGTGATGCCCACGAGCTGCGTTGGGTGCCACCCTGCTGCGGTTCCTCCTTCTCCTCCTCATGATCTTCCTCATCCTCCTATGCTGGTGCAGGAACCCACCCTCCGAGCCACTTGCGAATGACTGGCCTGATAACCGTGGAAATGACCCCTCTTCCTCCTCCTCATCCTCCTGTGCCACATCCTCTTCCATCATGGACCGAAGTGTTTTTTCAAGGAGACATAGAAGTGGGATAGTAACGCTGAGAACAGCGTCATCGGCACTGGCCATGGTGGTGGAGTACTCAAAAAGACGCAATACGCTACACAGGTCTCGCATTGAGGCCCACTCGTTAGTGGTGCTGTTTCACAGAGAATGACTGACCAATGTGTGCTGCAGCTGAAACTCCACTATTGCCTGCTGCTGCTCGCACAGTCTCTCCAGCATGTGCAAGGTGGAGTTCCACTTTGTGGGCACGTCGCATAGGAGGCAGTGAGCGGGAAGGCCGAAGTTCCACTGTAGCGCAGACAGGTGAGCAGCAGCAGGGTGAGAACGCCGAAAGTGCGCACAGACGGCTCTGACATATCCGGGTAGTTTTTTAGAAAATTCTGTACCACCAAATTCAGCACATGCGCCAGGCAAGGGATGTGCGTCAAATGGGCTAGGCTCAGAGCCGCTACGAGATTTCGGCCATTGTCGCAAACCACCAGGCCGGGCTTGAGGCTCAGTGGCAACAACCACTCATTGGTCTGTTGTTCAATGCCCGTCCACAGCTCCTGCGCAGTGTGGGGTTTATCCCCCAAACATAGCAGTTTTAAAACAGCCTGCTGTCGTTTCCCCCTGGATGTGCTGATGTTGGTGGTGAAGGTGCTACGCTGAGGGGACGAGGAGGTCGTCAAGGAGGAGGAAGCGCAGTAGGAGGAGGAGGCAACAGGAGGCAAAGAGAAATGCCCTGCAATCCTCGGAAGTGCAAGGACATGCGCCAAATGGCTAGCCGGCTCAGGCCCAGCTGCCACTACATTTGCACAGTGTGAAGTTAGCGAGATATAGCATCCTTGCCCGTGCTTACTGGTCCACGTATCAGTGGTTATGTGGACCTTGCCACAGATGGCGTTGCGCAGTGCACACTTGATCTTGTCCCCGACTTGTTTGTGCAGGGAAAAGTAGTGGCGGCTGGGAACCACATACTGTGGGACAGCCACCGCCATCAGGTTTTTGAAACTGTCCGTGTCCACCAAACGGGATGACAGCATTTCAAAGGCCAGGAATTTTGAAATGCTGGCATTCAGGGCCAGGGATCACGGGTGGGTAGGGGGGTACTTCCTCTTTCTCTCCAGTGTTTGGGAGATGGAGAGCTGTAAGCTACCATTGGACCATGGTGTGGAAATGCTTGGGGACGGTGGCGGACATGGTGGCATTGCTGTCATATCGTCTGTTTGCTGGGTGGCAGCAGAAGAGGAAACAGGAGGAGGCCGAGACCTTTTTTGGATTTTGAGGTAATTATTCCAATGCAGCTTGTGCCTTGCATTTAAATGCCTGATCATGCAGATTGTGGTCAGGTTTAGAACATTTATGCCCTGACACAGGCTATCATTGCACAGCTTGCAAACCACTCGTGTCTTGTTGTCAGCACATTGTCTGAAGAACTGCCACGCGGGGGAATGCCTTTGAGCTGCCTTTGGTCTGCTAGGTCCCTGGATGCGGTGGGTAGTAGCAGGCATACTGTCTAGGGGACGCTCGCTCCACTTTTACAACCTGCCTCCTCTTTTGCTGTGCTGGTGCCTCTGTGCGACCACCACCTCTTCTTCCAAACTGCACACGTCACTCGCATGACCCTCAGTCCATGTGGGGTCTAGGACCTCATCATCCTCCTCCCCATCATCTTCCACCCACCCTTCACTACTGCCCTCCTTGTCAGTCTGCACACTGAGGCAAGCTGCAGCAGTTGGCACCAGCGTTTCGTCAACATCTAAGATGTGCTGCACTGGTGTTTCCATGTCCTCATCCTGCAACAGAAGTGGTTGGTCATCGGTGCACTCAATGTCTTCCACTTCTGGGGCAGTGCTATGTGGAAGCCCACGGAAAGCACACCAAGAGAGACATCAAAAAGCATAAGAGTCTCTTGCATGACTTGGGGCTCAGACTGCTAGGCTAATTTGCAGAGGTGAAAGACAGATGGCCATGAGGTTCAGGTCTCTTGCATGACTTGGGGCTCAGACTGCTAGGCTAATTTGCTGAGGTGAAAGACAGATGGCCATGAGGTTCAGGTGCTAACTCTGAGCTTTCATCAAGGGACCGGGAGGGAGACAATGTGAAGGAACTGGAGGCATTGTCAGCCACCCAATCTACTATCGCTTGTATTTGTTCTGGCCTCACCAATCGTTGAGCTTCATTCTGGCCTACCATATACTGGTGAAGGTTCTCTTGGCTACCTGAGGAAGGTGTTTGACTTGTGCGTGTATGTCAGGATCTGTGTCCTTGCTTGGGTCACCTGCTGGTGGCAGTGTTTGGAAAACCAAATGGTGTAGTTCTGGTGGCCACCAGCGGGTGTCTCCCAGGAGATTGAGCTTACAGGTCATTAAGCTGCACCTGATGGGTCTGCTGGGTCCATATAAGCCCGCCTTGTTCCCTGTCCCAATGCTTCGGTATTTTCCCGGCAAAGCTGTGTCCATGCCTGATTTTGACCTGCTCTGATCCCTGATCTGCGATCCAGACCCAGAGACCTGATTCCTGTACCTGCTTCCTTGCTCTCCTTCTGCTCCCAGTACCTGGCTCCCTGTTCCCCTTATCTGGCATCCCTGTTTTCTTATTATATATGTGTGTTTTCTTCGTTTGTATTTAATTATTCAGATAGTTAGGTGTTTATTTTGGGGTTTGGTGTGTTTTCATCTTTTACTTGCTCATTTATGTTTGCTGGTGTTTTGGTGTTTGAAGTGTGCTATTTGTGTAATAAATATATTCATATTTTCAACTTACACCTGGTCCTGATTCCTTTAAGTGCAGCCAACTGATCTGACCATCCCTGCTGGATACCTGCATATGGTATCCCTGACATAATACCGAAGCCATACAATCAGATCGGCTGCACCTGGGAATCAGGTCTGAGCACTTGCTAATTGCTGCAAGATGCATGCTGAGGAGATTTTTTATTTCTCACTGCTTGCAATAGAAGACAGGGATTATTGTTGCCAGATTTTGAAAGAGCAGACCAGGGAGCAATTGTTGGAATGCATCCGTCTGGCTCACTCTTTTGTTGATCAAGGCAGATTTTTGTTTGAAGGGATGGAGCCACTCATTCAAATTTGTGCAGAGTTGGCTTTGTCTGGTGTCCCTAGTGGTGGTGATGATTACACCCCACCTTTCAGTTTAAATCAGGTGGTTTCATTGGTTTGGTTACTGGAAGACGACTCAGCCTTTTTCTTTGAACACTACTCAGCATGTTCCCAACAGGTGCTAAGGGAGTGTATTGATTCTGTGCAATCTCTAGTCAGACAGGCAGTATGCAAATCAGATTTTGTGCAACCTTTATTACAAGCATGGTCAAAAATATTGCACTCGGCCTCTGTCAACCTGCAACCACCCAATCCTGTGGCCAGACACCTGGCTGCTGAAATGTCTTCGCCTCTTTCAGCTGCACCCACTACTTACAGCCCTGCATCCCCATATAGAATTGCTGTGACTAAACCCAAAAAGAAACGGAAGTTTTTCCCAACCTGCACAATCCTACCACTATCCAATCCAGCCTCCACACCTGCCAATCTGATTCTGTCTGCTTTAACAACTGATCTGTTCCAGTCTGCCTCCACACCTGCCACCTTGGTTCAAGCCATGAAAATTGGACCCTCTGTTTCCCACATGCCTGTCACTATTTCACCCAACTGTACTGGTTCTCTGTCCTTCACCCAGTTTGGCCCTATGGACACTTAGCTAATCAATTTGACTTCATTTTTCCCGTTCCTGATGCCCTGTTTGATCCGGTGCCTGCTGTCATGCCTGCTGCCCAGCCTGCTGCTCAAGTGCCTGCTGCCCAGCCTGCTATTCAAGTGCTCGCTGCCCAACCTGATGCTCCAGTGCCCTCTGTCCAGTCTGATAATCTGGTGCCCGCCATCCAGTCTGAAGATCCAGTGTCCGCTGTTCCTGTGCCCGCTGTTCCTGTGCCCGCTGCCCTGGTGCCCGCTGATCCTGTGCCCGCTGTCCTGGTGCCCGATGCCCTGGTGCCCGCTGATCCTGTGCCCGATGGTCCTGTGCCCGATGTCCTGGTGCCCGCTGATCCTGTGCCCGATGTCCTGGTGCCCGCTGATCCTGTGCCTGATGTCCTGGTGCCCGATGTCCTGGTACCCGCTGATCCTGTGCCTGCTGATCCTGTGCCCGATGTCCTGTGCCCGCTGATCCTGTGCCTAATGTCCTTATGCCCGCTGATCCCGTTCCCGATGACCTGATGTCTGCTGATCCTGTGCCCAATGACCTGATGTCCGCTGATTCTGTGCCCGCTGATCAAGTGCCTGCTGATCCTACGCCTGATGACCCGGTGCCCGATGACCCAGTGCCCGATGACCCGGTGTCCGATGACCCAGTGCCTGATGACCCGGTGCGCACTGATCAAGTGCCTGCTGATCCTACGCCTTATAACCCAGTTCCTGATGACCCAGTGCCCGCTGATCCAGTGCCTGATGATCCAGTGTCCACTGCTTCAACGCCTGACGACCCGGTACCTGCCGCCCAGTGTGACGACCCGGTGCCTGCCGCCCAGTGTGACGACCCGGTGCCTGCTGATCCTGCGCCAGCTGTCCGGCCTGCTGTTCCTGCACCCACTGACCCAGTGCCTGCCGCCCAGTGTGACGACCCGGTGCCTGCCGCCCAGTGTGACGACCCGGTGCCTGCCGCCAAGTGTGACAACCCGGTGCCTGCTGATCCTGCGCCAGCTGTCCAGCCTGCTGATCCTATGTCCGTTGTTCCTGTGCCCACTGTCCAGCCTGCTGTTCCTGTGCCCGTTGATCCTGTGCCAGCTGTCCAGCCTGCTGTTCCTGTGCCCGCTGATACTGTGCCAGCTGTCCAGCCTGCTGTTCCTGCACCTGCTGACCCTGTGCCCGCTGTCCGGCCTGCTGACCCTGTGCCTGCCGCCCAGTGTGACGACCCTGTGCCTGCTGATCCAGTGCCCACTACCCAGTGTGACAACCTGGTGCCCGCTGATCCCGTGCCTGATGACCCAATGCCTACTACCCAGTGTGATGATCGCGTGCCTGTTGATCCAGTGCTTGTGGATGTTTGGCTACCTAATTCCCAGCTTGCCACTGTTTTCCCCCGGCTTGATGCCCAGGCTGATTTTGATGTCTCTGTGTTGCCTGCCCCCGCTGGTTTCAGGCCCGATGTCTGGCTAGCTGTTGGTACTGAACTCAGACCTCCAGACCCTGGTGGTGGTGGGTTTGTTCCAGTACCTGACTTGGGTGAAGATCTCTGGTCGGAGAAGGGTAATAGAGTCCACAGACACGGAGGGGAAACTTTGCCGGACTGTTCCTGCACCCACAAGGACTCTCCAGTCAACAGCAGAAGGGAGCGTCCGGAGGCTGCTCCTCAAGGAAGGGGAACTGTCAGGATCTGTGTCCTTGCTTGGGTCACCTGCTGGTGGCAGTGTTTGGAAAACCAAATGGTGTAGTTCCGGTGGCCACCAGCGGGTGTCTCCCAGGAGATTGAGCTTACAGGTCATTAAGCTGCACCTGATGGGTCTGATGGGTCCATATAAGCCCGCCTTTTTCCCTGTCCCAATGCTTCGGTATTTTCCCTGCAAATCTGTGTCCATTCCTGAATTTGACCTGCTCTGATCCCTGATCTGCGATCCAGACCCAGAGACCTGATTCCTGTACCTGCTTCCTTGCTCTCCTTCTGCTCCCAGTACCTGGCTCCCTGTTCCCCTTATCTGGCATCCCTGTTTTCTTAATATATATGAGTGTTTTCTTCGTTTGTATTTAATTAGTCAGATAGAGTTAGGTGTTTATTTTGGGGTTTGGTGTGTTTTCATCTTTTACTTGCTCATTTATGTTTGCTGGTGTTTTGGTGTTTGACGTGTGCTATTTGTATAATAAATATCTTCATATTTTCAACTTACACCTGGTCCTGATTCCTTTAAGTGCAGCCAACTGATCTGACCATCCCTGCTGGATACCTGCATATGGTATCCCTGACAGTGTAGCTGGCACACATCAACCACGTCCTCTCCTTCCAACAGGAGCTTCACCAACACGACCAACACCAGCAGCACCAGCATCACCAGCAGCACCATGACCACGTCCCTTATTTGCTCTCCTCATTGTGCCCACAAATGTACTATGTAGCCCTGTTTAAGTATTTATTAATACCAATTAATACCTTCTTTTTTTTTGGAAAACACCAACATAGACACACTTTTTATTTTGGTGCAAGAAATGCACCGCTCACGCCAACAGCTAGAACCTCTCCCTTTAGAACTAGGAGATGATTTTTGAACAATAATCTGTCCTTTACAGCAACAGCTGGAACCTGGCCCTTTAGGAGTAGGCAATGATTTTTGAACAATAATCTGTCACTTACAGCAACAGCTGGAACCTGGCCCTATAGGAGTAGGCAGTGATTTTTGAACAATAATCTGTCCCTTACAGCAACAGCTGGAACCTGGCCCTATAGGAGTAGGCAACGATTTTTGAACAATAATCTGTCACTTACAGCAACGTCTGGAATCTCTCCCTTTAGAACTAGGAGATGATTTTTGAAAAATAATCTGTCACTTACAGCAACAGCTGGAACCTCTCCCTTTAGAACTAGGAGATGATTTTTGAACAATAATCTGTCACTTACAGCAACAGCTGGAACCTGGCCCTATAGGAGTAGGCAATGATTTTTGAACAATAATCTGTCCCTTACAGACACAGCTGGAACATGGCCCTATAGGAGTAGGCAATGATTTTTGAACAATAATCTGTCACTTACAGCAACAACGGGGACCTCTCTCTTTAGAACTAGGAGATGATTTTTAAAGAATAATCTGTCACTTACAGCAACAGCTGGAACCTGGCCCTATAGGAGTAGGCAATGATTTTTGAACAATAATCTGTCCCTTACAGCAACAGCTGGAACCTGGCCCTATAGGAGTAGGCAATGATTTTTGAACAATAATCTGTCCCTTACAGCAACAGCTGGAACCTGGTCCTATAGGAGTAGGCGATGATTTTTGAACAATAATCTGTCCCTTACAGCAACAGCTGGAACCTGGCCCTATAGGAATAGACGATGATTTTTGAACAATAATCTGTCCCTTACAGCAACAGTTGGAACCTGGCTCTATAGGAGTAGGCAATGATTTTTGAACAATAATCTGTCCCTTACAGCAACAGCTGGAACCTGGCCCTATAGGAGTAGGCAATGATTTTTGAACAATAATCTGTCCCTTACAGCAACAGCTGGAACCTGGCCCTATAGGAGTAGGCGATGATTTTTGAACAATAATCTGTCCCTTACAGCAACAGCTGGAACCTGGCCCTATAGGAGTAGACGATGGTTTTTGAACAATAATCTGTCCCTTACAGCAACAGCTGGAACCTGGCTCTATAGGAGTAGGCAATGATTTTTGAACAATAATCTGTCCCTTACAGCAACAGCTGGAACCTGGACAAGTTTTTAGTAACGGATGA
>BLSH010161437.1:140528-161061 GCA_018402905.1 Glandirana rugosa | reverse complement strand
AAAATAAAAGCTGCGGAAATTCCAGAAAATGTACCCTAGTTTGTAGACGCTATAACTTTTGCGCAAAGCAATAAATATACGCAATTTTGCTTTTTTTTTACCCAAGACATGTGGCTGAATGCATTTTAGCAAAAATTTATGACTAAAATTTAGTTTATTGTATTTTTGTAATAACATAAAGTTGAAAATATCATTTTTTTTCAAAATTCCCGTTATATTTTTGTTTATATCGCAAAAATTAAAAAGCGCAGTGGTGAACAAATACCACCAAAGGAAAGCTCTATTTGTGGGAAAAAAAGGACGCAAATTTCGTTTGGGTACTGCATTGCATGACCGCGCAATTACCATTTGAAGCGGCGAAGTGCCAAATTGAAAAAAGGGCTCCGGTCCTAAAGCTGCAAATCCTTCCGGTCCTTAAGTGGTTAAAGGGTAAAATACAACAGGGTCTGATAATATACTGTAAGTTAAGAATAGGCTTAAGCAAACCAAGAAGAGTTTGGTTCACAGGATTTGGCAAACCCAGTTTGAAGTCCATGAGCACCAAACTTATTGCTGAACCCTATTAAAGTGTTACTTAACCCAGGGCCCTGCATTCATTATATCTGGTCTCCCACAGTACACAGAACAGGAAAATGCAATTATTTTAGTAAATTTGAACTGCTAAATACCTTTTTTTCATCAGCAGTTGGAGCAGTCTTGTAACATCTATCAGTGACTGGTGAAAGCTTGCAGGAGGAGTTTTCATTCTGCTTTGACTGTCCTTAAAGGTTGCAGGACCCCTGACCCTCTGTCTAGACAGTGCTGATCACATACACTCTCCCAAGAAAAAAAACTCTCTAGCAATGCAAACCAAACTAAGCATGTGCAGTTTTCCCCCAAGGCTCTGTTCTATCAGGAGATAGATCGGGGACAGTGGAAGAAGGAGAGGTTAACAGAAGGCAGGATCAAACAGCCTTTTTTAAACATGGTGCTGATTGAGAACCCATGCTAGGAGCTCCAGGCATATCCAGGCCTATCCATCCCCTCAGTGAGTGGGACAGCTACGATAATCCCCAGCCTCATCCTCTTTGCCACTAACCTCCTAGTGTGCCTCAGCATAAAATGGGAATTTGGGCTGGGAGGAGAGGAGACGGAGATCTGGAGCAGCGTGATGTGTCTCATGGGTGCGCTCATGCACAGGCAGAGAGACTCGGCTAGAGTCGGCTGAGGTGGAGACACGAGCACGGAAGCAGGAAGGAGAGTGTGGGATTGGAGATACCCCACCATATTTGGTGGTGCTCGGGTGAATTCAAGGGAGAGTGGTGGCGGCTCCCTGGTCTGGCACTGGGACGGTGAATGGACGGACCAACCGGAGTGGCAGGGACTTGGCGGGAGTGCAGAGTCCTAGCTCCGGTGGGAGACGAAGAGGAGAATCTCAATGCGGAGCCAGCAGTGTGGAGCCAGCAGACCACCCCTCCCTCAGTTCGAACGAGGAGTGAGAGTGGGAGAGGATTGTCCAGGAACCAGAACAAGAAAAAAGTAGATGCTTAATATCACTTCAGCTCTGGGTATTAAAAGTGGAAACCACAGTTTTCTTTCTTCTTAACTACAGACTGAAATAAAGTGAAATGGATATATAATATAATATTGGAAGACTGTTAGAACATAAATACTAGACAACATCAGAAGGAAGAAGAAAAAAAAGGAGAAGGAAGGAGGGGAATGAGGAGGAAGAAGAGAGGAGGAGGGACAAGCCAGGAGGAAAGTGAGAAACAAATAATAAATATAAAACATGCAGGAAAAAACAGCAAGAGGAGGGGCAGTGGCATAACTCTCCGAAATAAGTCTAAGCCTAGGACCAATAGAAAAATATATGCCCCAAGAAGGAACCTCTGAAAAGCAACCAATAGACAGGCAACAAGAAACTAGTGGAAAACAGTCAGAAGTAAAAGGGAGAAGAGGACAATGTAGACTGTCAGTGGATATAAGTACAAGTCAAGGACAGTCAAAAATTGTGACCCAGAGATGGAATAAAAGACCAACACCTTAATGACCAATTACACACAAAAATAGAAATAGTGCCCATGTTTGTGGTTCTGGAAAACTCCTATAAAAATTGAAAGAGTGCACAGAATTAGAAGACCAAAAGGTATACCCATTGAGACCCCAAGAGATGTAATCTTAAGATTCCTTGATTTTAGAGAAAAAAATTGAATCTGGGATAACATGAGGGGGAAACCAACAATCGAATATGAAAGTTCTAAGCTTCAGATCTTTGCAGACCTATCACAGGAGACATTAAACAGAAGGCGGCAATTAAAACCATTACTGGGTCAATTGCAAAATCATGATGTAAGATAAAATTGGGGTCTCCCGGGCCTGTCTGATAGGCCGGAAAGATGGACGTATGGCAAAAATAAAACACCCAGAATACCTACCCCGGATATACCAGGATGGACTGCAGCGAGTAAAGGAATAACAACACGGGTTGAAGAACAATAGCTATTAGTTCCCAAAAGAAAAGATCAGCATGAGGAGAAAAAAACAGAGACTACAGTACATTGGACCTGGGGCAGGGGGGTGAGGGAGGGGATTAAAATAGAATAAAATTGGATGAAGGACCTAGATATCCTGTTGAACTCCAGACCCCAACGCTAGAAGGGAGTGGACCGGCTTGAGCACCACCTCAAGGGAAAAGAGCATATGGGCAAGGAGGGCTCAGTGGGGTACAATATAGACTTGCACAAAGACCAAGATGAGGTCAAAATACCAACTTATAAGATCATCTGTGGGGGGGAGGGGGGGCGTAGGGGGAGGGATATAGTGTCAGAGAACTCCTACATGTTGGTTTCCCCTTGAGCTCCTTTGGGAGAGGACACCCTTCCTTGTCCCCCCTTAGGCCCCACACCCCCCCTACCCCAGGCTAGGAGATCGGGGGGGGTACTAGATGAGGGACGAGGGGAGGAAAGTGGAGATGAGGCTGTATTATGACAACTCTGAATTTTCTGACATATAATGTAAGAGGATTAAATTCCCCAGAGAAAAAGCATAAGTTACTAAGAGAAATTAAAAGGTATTCTACAAACATAATATTCCTGCAAGAGACACATATAGCGCAAGATACAAACATTAAACTATAGTCAAAATGTATCCCAACATTGTATTATGGAGATTCTCCAATCAGAAGGGCAAAATGAGTAGCAATAGGGTTGGGAAAAGATGTGAGCTTTATGCTGGAAGATGGGAAAGTAGACCCAGAGGGACGATTTCTTTTTTTTGAAAGGGACACTACAGGGGATGGAGTGCATGTTGGCAAACATGTATTGCCCTAATAAAAATACAAAAACTATATGAAAGAGATCATGAGTGAATTAATGAAGTTTAAGAAGGGCAATCTAATTCTGGCCAGAGATTTCAACTTTTGTATGGACCGCCGACTGGACAGTATGTCTGGTGCACTGGGTAATTAAAATAAACAATTAAGACTGGTAAAGAAAAAACTATATAAGCATCAGTTGGTTGATGTTTGGAGAGCTTAACATCCAGGTACAAAAGATTATACATATCATTCAACAGTACACGACATGTACTCGAGGCTGGACTACATACTGGTGGAGCATAGGCTCCTGGAGGCAGTAGTGGAAACATCTATCGGAATAATATTGATCTCAGACCATGCTCCAGTAGTGATGAAGTTGAAGCTTAAAGGGATGGAAAATAAGACAAGTACATGGAGGCTGAATGAAGATACAGGAGTAGAAAAAAGTATGAAAAATGAAATAGAACAATATTTTTTGCTGAATGAGACACCTGAGGTTGCAAAGACCACTATATGGTAAGCACATAAAGCATATATTAGGGGTAGGCTGATCTCTATCGGCGCTAGGAAAAAAAAGGAGAGAACAAGAAATATGGAAAAAACAATACAATAAATATATGAATTGGAACAGAGACATAAAAAGAGATTTGTTAAAATACAACAGACTCTAATTATAAAAAGAGACAAACTAAAAGACCTAATAGAGCAGGAAACAAGAAAGGTTTTCAACTTGGAAGAACCAATAACACAGGAAGAAATCAGAAAAGCAGTACATAATATGTCATTAGGGAAGAGCCCAGGCCCTGATGGGTTTACAATTAGATATTATAAAAAAAATTGAATGAACATCTAATACCAAAAATATGTGACTATCTGAATAAACTAGGAGAAAAAGAAGAAATGAGAAGAGAATCATTGCTAGCATATATTATTGTAATACCTGAAGAGGGAAAAGATACATCAATTTGTTCTAACTATAGGCCTATATCATTGTCGAATGTGCACACAAAGCTAGACGCAAAAGTTCTAGCAACAACAATAAAGAAACTGATGTCGGAATGGATACATGTAGATCAAACAGGATTTATAACAGGTAGAGAATGAAAAGATAATGGTGTAAATTATTAATGCTGTGAAAGGAAAGAAGCAGGGATCCCCAGCGCTACTCCTGTCAATAGATGTAGAAAAGGCATTTGACAGGGTAGACTGGGGTTTCATGATGGATACACTATGACATTTGGGGTTAGGACCAAAAATGATGCATTGGATTAAAATGTATACAATCACCCTACAGTGTCGGTAAAGGTTAATGGAAATATGTCTCCCCCCTTTGAGATGTTTAATGGAACAAGACAAGGGAGCCCGCTCTCGCCCCTCCTATATGTATTACCGTTGGAACCTTTCTTAGCAACTCTGTGGAATAGTGTGGATATAGGAGGGAGGAGAGTGGGAGATGAAGAACATAAGGTGGCAGCATATGTGGATGATATTTTATTATATATAACTAAGCCAAGAATGACACTACCAAATTTAATTAAAGAATTAAAACGATATGGGGAACTCTCTAATTTTAAGATCAACCCAGTAAAATCAGAAATATTAAACATAAGCCTAGTTAAGAAAGAAGAACTTGCATTACAGAGATAATTCCCATTTTCTTTGGGGGGGGGGGCACTATCCTGGATGGGACAGATAGATATGTTAAAAATCGTTATCCTTCCAAAGATATTATATAAGTTCCAAATGATACCAATAGCACTCCCCAGTGTTTTTTTTTTTTTTGAATAATAAAAATAATGTTTTAAAATTAAAAGATGTACTAGAAAAGGGGAAAATGAGATCATTTCAGGAATTAAAACACAATGGTGGGTGGAAGAAGATTACTGAATGGGGATATCTACAGTTAAAACATTTTGTAAGCACACTACCCCAGTCAATTAGAGATGGAGGGAAGTTGAACCTATTAGAACACCTATGCAGTACACACCAGTGAAACACGGGGTATCTCAGGTTACATAAAGGAGATTATGGGCAAAGAGATATTAAACGACCGTGGACATGTCTATTCCATAAGACAAAAAATACAAAAAATATCATAGGGGAACCTTGACTCCATATTTATTAAATGCAGCAAAAGGATTAATAGCAAAAAATGGTTAGATTCAGGAAAGCCAAGCATAAATGAATGGTTTAAAAGAATATATTATATCTGTAAAATGGAGTACACTAGTAGTAGAGATGAGGGGTAGGTAGAAAGATTAAATAGTACCTGGGGAAAATGGTCACATTTTAAGAAATATATAGAAAACATGTTGGAATAAATAGAGAAGCAGTGGGAAACCCATGGAAAGTTTAAATAAATAGAAGTGAGAGGAGGAAACTGACTTGGGGGTAGGGGGAGGGTATGTAAGGGTGGGGGGAGGGTTGAGGAAGGAATATTTTTATAAGGTTTGTAAAATTGTAAATTCTGGAATGTACAGATCTATGATTTTTTTTGTTTTATATGGAAAATTAAATAAAGTTAAAATAAAAAAAAATAAAAAACAGCCTTTTTCCACAGGATTAACCCCTTAGGTGCCACAGTGAATATAACAAGCATGCTTTACTGCATACACATACTGCTTTTATTGTTGTGGGTTTAGTAACACCTTAAAATCTATTGGAGCTGATTGCTGCAAATTTTTTCTGCCATTTTCCCAGGCTTATTTGCAAATCATTTAACCATTTTCTGACTGCCCCATACCACATTTACTGCTACAGGGCGACCACACTGTACAGAATCATATATATATATGTACATGATCCAGCACTTTCAGGTATTGTGCGTGAGGGAGCGCCACCAGCGGCTCGCTCCCGCTGTGATTTTACACAGCAGGAGCTGATCAGCAGGTCTCACAGACCCAATGTCTGCTGGCACCCACTGATCGTTCGGTACACTATGCAAACAAGGCAGATTGCCGTTCTGTCAGTGCAGAAGGCATGGATCCTGTGTTCCTGTGAAGCAAGAACACCAATCTATGCCTTCCACTTCTAAAAACACCTCCCCCACTACACTGAACCACTAGCTAAGCACACAATTAACCCTTTAGTCACCCCTGATTAACCCCCTCCCTGCCAGTGTCATTAGTACAGTGACCATGCATATCTTTGGCATTGATCACTGTAATAATGTCACCAGTCCCCAAAAAAATGTCAAAAGTGTCAGTTAGGTGTCCAATTCATTCGCCGCATTATTGCAGTCCCACTATAAGTCACTGATCGCCACCATTACTTGTAAAAATAAAAACATAAATATTTCCCATAGTTTGTAGATGCTAAAACTTTTGCGCAAACCAATCAATATACGCTTATTGGGATTTTTTTACCAAAAATATGTAGCATAATACATATTGGCCTAAACTGATGAAGAAATGTGATCTTTTAGATTTTTTTATTGGATGTGTTCTAGAGCAGAAAGTAAAAAATATCGCTTTTTTTTCAAAATTGTCGGTCGTATTTTGTTTATAGCGCAAACAAAAAAAAACCCACAGAGGTGATCAAATATCATCAAAAGAAATCGCTATTTGTGGGGAAAAAAAGGACTATTTTGTTTCAATAATATTTATTAATATAAATTGCAAGAAACAAAAGAACAGAAAAACTGTAGACATTTGTAAGCACAGGATTATACAGGGTATCAGAAGACCAAAGCATACAAGATACAAGATTTCAGTAAGGGGGACCGCTCAGGCCCAACCAAGACAACAAATCGTAATTCAAAATAAATGAACCCCCCCATGATAACAAAACAGATAGGAGGGTTAATCGGAGGCTCCTCCAACTACCCCTCCGGGTGCACTGGACCACCCCCTCCCGGGGCACCCCAATGGGGACACACTGTGCCAAGGAAGGGAGGAAAAGACCCAACGCAATCAGAGAAGCTCAAGAGAAAGCTACCCACCAAAGCCGTTGAGAAGAATCGTCTCTAGATCTTCAATGTATAAAATGAAACCTAGTGCTATACCAAAGAACCAACTATGAAAAGGGTAACAGAAGGAAAGTAAAGAGAAGAAAAGGAAAAAGTAAAGCAGAAAAAGGATTAGCCAAGAAGACCACCTAAAGACCTCGAGGGAAAGAAGATCCAGCCAGGGATTTCTGTAACGCAGGAGAACCAGAAAGATACTGGGACCAAGGACTCCAAATTGCTTCAAATTTGTGAGAAGTGTTTTGTATGACATTAACAGCTGGTTTCTCCTGTGCCATAATCCAGGAAATTTTCTTAATTGTTAGGGGAAGTGATATCCTAGGTTGCTTCTAGGCCCGGGCTATAGAAATCCTGGCACCAACTAAGACAAAGAGGATTACCTTTTGATTGACTTTTGAAACCTTCGCAACCCTCTGATTCAAAAGTGCAATGAGTGGAGATTTGGGAAAAGGAACACCAGTCAGCTTGCGTAAAATTTGAAAAATTTTCCCCCAGTATTTCCTAATACGCGGGCACGACCACCAAATGTGGACATGATCCCCTATCAGGCCGCATCCTCTGAAACAGAGGGGAGAGGTGGTGGTAAAAATTTGTGCTAGCCTGGAAGGTTCTAGATACCACCTAGTTATCAGTTTAACACTGGCTTCCACTAAGGTAGTGTTAGTGATGCCCTTAAATGCCCTCATAAAGCTAAGGTGCCAGGATTCCAAAAACCAGGAAAAATGTAGGTCCTGCTCCCAGGAGATAGCATAGGGAGGTTTGTTGGAAGCATCTGCCAAAGACATATATATTAAGGAGATCCCTCCTCTCTGATCCTCAGCCTCCGAACACCAGCGTTCATAAGTGGAAATATTATAGGGGCAGGACTTATCCTCCATTTGGAGAGTAAGAAGTGACGAATTTGGTGGAGTCTAAACTCCTCCGAGAGGGGCATTTTCAATTTATTGAGGCAGTGATTCAGGGTCAACCGGCCTGATGGGGAAAGAAAGTGACCTATCCTAAAAAGACCTTTATTGAGCCACCACTGGAATGCCCTTATGTCCTTTCCAGGGATGAAATGAGGATTGTGAAAAATGTGGGAGAGCGGGCGAAAGTCAGAGATTAGTGAAGGGAGGGAGTGAAGTTTATCGCAGATTGCCAAGGCATGAGACAGCGTAGGAGCCAGAATGGGGGGCCTGTCCCCAGGAAGTGACCACAGTAAATAGTCTATCGTGTAACTTGAAACAGCCTGCCCCTCCATAAGGACCAAATCCAGTTTTGGTCCCTGAGAATATACCCTGCCTCGTTCCCCTGGAGATCATAAACAGTTCTGAGTATCGACCCTGGAGTCTGACCCAAGCATTGGGGGCAGAGTACAGGGTATGGAGGATACTAGTGAAGCGAGGACCAAAACCCCATCTTGAGAGGACTTCGAACAAAAAAGGCCATTCGACAGTGTCAAAGGCCCTTTGGAGGTCTAACGAGAGCAAGAACCCTTCTTGCCTAGGGCCTCCATCCCAATGTGGGCGCAGCAGGGAAATTACATTAACAGTAGAGTTCAGCGGACACCTGGATGTTCAGGTTCGGTACCGAACTTGAGCCAAACTTGACCCCGGACCCCGAACCCCATTGAACCCCATTTCGGCACAAAAATAGCGATAAAAAAGTCCTAGTAAGTGCTAGAGGGCTGCAAAAGAAAGTAAAAGGGGGATAAGATTAGGACAAGTGCCCTAAAAAAAAATGGGGATAGGGAAAATAACTTAAAATCAAATAAAAAAAATAAAAATGGGAAGGGGGGTGGATGTGGAGTAGGAGCCTAGAGGTTGACTAGGCCATGACTGGGGCAGTGTAGGTGATGATTTTAGAACAATAATCTGTCCCTTACAGCAACAGCAGGAACCTGACCCTATAGGAGTAGGCGATGATTTTAGAACAATAATCTGTCCCTTACAGCAGTAGACTTTACCTAGTCAAGAATCAGATTGTTCTGTAATACAGGATGAGATCTGCAATCTGTCCCTCAAAGCAGTAGTAGTAGTAATCTCTACCTAGTCCAGAATCAGATCGTTCTGTAATGCAGGATGAGATGTTATTATATCTGCAATCTGTCCCTCACAGCGCCACCAGCATCCTCTCCCTACACTAGCTTGAGAGCATGTGACACGCAGCACTAAGTGACTCCAGCTTATACAGAGGCTGGGTCACATAATGCACTGGCCAATTACAGCCATGCCATTAGTAGGCATGGCTGTTATGGATTCTAAGGGCAAACCAGTGAAACGCTTGTTGATTGGCTGCCCTGCAGATATTCAACAGACGGGGTCAAATACCCAAACCCCGAACCCAAACCCAAACTTTTTTCAAATGTCCGGGTTTGGGTCCTGGTCACGGCACCCCAAAAGTTCGGTAGGAACCCAAACTTTTAGTTCAGGTTCGCTCAACTCTAATTAACAGCTCTATGGATCTGGTCCGGGCCCTGTCTCCCCGGAATGAACCCCACCTGATCCTTGTGTACATAACAGGCGATAAAAGCAGACAGCCTGTTGGCTAATATTTTGGTTAAGATCTTTAAGTCATTATTAATAAGCGAGATGGGCCTATAAATACTGACCTCAGATGGGTCCTTACCCGGTTTGGGGATCACTGAGATATATGCCGAGTTGGCATCAGAATCAATGGTGGAACCATTCTGGAGAGCATTGAAAAATTTTGCCAGATAAGGAGCCAATATATGAGCAAATGCCTTGTAATAGCCAACTGAGAAACCATCGGGACCCGGGGCCGACCCACTTTTAAGATTTTTGATAACCTTCAGGATCTCAGAGTCCGAAATCGGCTCCTCCATCTCATTCCGATGCGGAAGAGACAACTTCGGAAGAGAGATATCCTTCAAAAATTTAGGGATCTGGTTGATGGTGGACTGGGAACCCCTTTGATATAGCTTAGAGTAGAAACTATGAAAAGTGGACATGATAGTTTCAGGTTTGTGAATCAGGTCTCCCGAATTGGAATTAATCCTAGGAAAGGAAAAGAGCCTAAATCTAGGGGTCAACCTGGCAGCAAGTCTGGATCCTATTTTGTCCTTCAGAAGATAGTGTCTAGCATTAGACCAGCGCATCTCTTTTTCTATCTGAGTGGTCAGAGCTAAGTTGAAGGCCAGTCTAGCAGATTCCCTGGCTTTCAGAGAGTCCACCGAAGGGTGTAACTTATGAAGTCTAGCCTGTCTGGAGAAATCCTGATGAAGATTAGCCAATTCTATTTTTCGAAGTCTTTTACGTTGGGCTCCAATCTGTATAAATTTCCCTCTTAGGACTGCCTTGTGCGCTGCCAAAAGGGTGGCCGGAGAAGTCTCTTTATTATCATTGGTATGAAAGAATTGGGAGATCTCTGAAGCTAGCATTGAGGTCTGAACTGGGTCACTGAGTAAACTTTCATTTAACCGCCAGCGATAAGGGCCGGAGGGAGAGTGTGGTTGTGTCATAAAGAGCAGAACCATAGCATGATCTGATGGGGGGAGTCCCTGATCTTGGACCTAGAAGCCTGGGGTAAGGCCATAGCAGACAAAAATATGTGGTCGATCATAGAAAATGACTGATGAGGGGCCGAGAAATGAGTAAAGTCCCTGCCTGTGGGATTTAATTCCCTCCAAACATCAACTAGACCCAATGCATGGAGGGAAGATGCAAAACGTATACTGCATTTGGGGGGAAAATGTAGCCTGGAATGAGCCTTACTAGTTTTATCGAGAGCTTGGTCCAGGGCCGTGTTTGTATCTCCCCCCCCCAAAATAATCGTACCCGAGAAATGGGGGGAGAGGACTTTCAGTGTAGTCGATAGGAAATTTGCCTGGCCCTTATTGGGGGCATAATATTAAATAAATATATATTCTGAACCGTCAATAGTACCTGAAAGGAGCCGATATCTACCCTTCGGATCGGATATCTCTTTGGACAGGGAAAAGGCAACTCTCTTAGAGAAAAAGATTCCCACCCCCTTAGTTTTATCCTCTGCATTAGATAGGTAAGATATTGGGAATCTATGGTGAACTATTTTGGGTCTAAAACTTTTGGGGAAGTGAGTCTCCTGAAGCATAAGAATATGTTGGGAGTAGAGTTGAGTGAACACCTGGATGTTCGGGTTCGGTGGGTTCGGCCGAACTTCACGGAAAAGTTTGGGTTTGGTACCGAACTTGACCCGAACTTTACCCCGACCCCTGAACCCCATTGAAGTCAATGGGGACCCGAACTTTTCGACACAAAAATGACTGTAAAAAAGTCCTGGAAAGTGCTAGAGGGCTGCAAAAGGAAGTAAAATGATTTTAGAACAATAATCTGTCTCTTACAGCAACAGCAGGAACTTGACCCTATAGGAGTAGGCGATGATTTTAGAACAATAATCTGTCCCTTACAGCAACAGCAGGAACCGGACCCAATAGAACTAGAAGATGATTTTAGAACAATAATCTGTCCCTCTAAGCAGTAGACTCTACCTAGTCCAGTCAGATCGTTCTGTAATGCAGGATGAGATGTTATTAGATCTGCAATCTGTCCCTAAAAGCAGTAGTAGTAGTAATCTCTACCTAGTCCACAATCAAATCGATGAGATGTTATTAATATTATATCTGCAATCTGTCCCTCACAGCGCCGGGAGCATCCTCTCCCTAAATTAGCCTGAGAGCATGTGACATGCAGCACTACGTGACTCCAGCTTATACGGAGGCTGGGTCACATGATGCACTGGCCAATCACAGCCATGCCATTAGTAGGCATGGCTGTGATGGCTTTTAAGGGCAAACCAGTGAAACGCTTGTTGATTGGCTGCCCTGCAGCTATTCAACATGCGTGATCAAATACCCGAACCCAGAACCCGAACCCAAACTTTTTTCAAATGTCCGGGTTCGGGTCCGGGTCACGGAAACCCCAAAGTTCGGTACGAACCCGAACTTTACAGTTCGGATTCGCTCAACTCTAATTGGGAGTGATACAACTGGAAAATTTTACGTCTCCTGATTGGGGAGTTAAGGCCCTGAATGTTATGGGAGGCAATTTTTAAGTACGAAGCCTGACTACGAGGCATTGTGGATCAGAGGGAGGCACCAGCATGAAAACAGCAGAGACTTACCCAACCCTGGAGAAGCGGACAACAACCTGCTCCGGAAGCAACGCGGCAAGGCACCACGGGCCTATTGAAGGTAAATAAGTCTGGAATTCCTTGAGGTCTAGGGGAAAAGGAGTAGATAAAAAGAGCTTGAACAAGAGGTAAAAAGGAAAAAGGGAAAGAAGAACAAGAGTAAGAGATGAGTGAACATGGATCCCTGACATCTGGAACCCACAGAATAGCGGTGGCGTGGGGGTACCCAGCCCCCCCACACCAACGCCACAACGTTAAATGCCGTCTCACTGTCATGCGAGACTGATATCTCCTCGGGGGTAAGGGTCAGACCCTATATCTCCGATGCGGACGGAGGTGCACGCAAACCGGCCCGGACCTACCCCCTAGAAACCAAAAACATGTTTGTCCTGAAGTTAAAAGGGCCTCGGAGTGCTCTGACATGTTTAGCAGCATCAATGAAGACTAAATGGGGAAGCCTGGGGCATCCAATGGGAATCCCCGAAGGGAGACCCATTAGGTGCTGGACTATAACATAGATCAAATCAAACTGAGAACAGACAAACAAGGACTAAACAACCAAAGGAACTTGAGAACAGTTAAGGTTTCTCTCCTTATTAAGTCAAAGATAATAGGTCTGTAGATCTAAGGAGAGTAATAACATCATAAAAAAAAAAAAATAGTAGTCAAACCAAAATTGGACCAGTCCAGAATGAAGAGAACCGGGAAATCTTCACCAGAGTGTGGAAGGAGTATGTCCACCAGGGAGAAACAAGAAGCCAATGATGGCCCCTGATGTCCTCAGGGGGGTCTTGCATCTTTGGAGCGTTTGGAGGTCTGCGACTGCCATAATGGAGTGACCAGGCTCACGGGAGGAGATCTCTTGGAAGATCCTTGGGGCTTGAATGGTGCTGCAGCCAAGGGACCCAGAGCAGAGTCTTGGGAGATGAGACCCAATTTAGGAGAAGATGTTCTCCTTCCTGGAGAGAGGTGAAACTATGAGTTTTATTCTGTAAGGCAAAGTTCAGCCTGAATGGAAACGACCACCAATACTTAATGAATTTCTGGGAGAACACCAGGAGTATGGGCTTCAAAGATCGACGGCGTTGTATAGTAGAGGGGGAGATGTCAGCAAATATCTGGACCTTGTGTTCTTGAATGAATAGTTGATCTGACCCCCTGGATCTTATCATGATTTCTTCCTTCACGTTGTAATGATGAGGTTTGACAATTATGTCTCTGGGTAAGCCACCGGCTCTAGGAGGTTGTAGGGCCCTGTCCAGTTCAAGTTGGTTCTCTTGTATATCCGGAATGAGGGATCTAGTAAAGGACCGGGCTGCATCTGGGGTGTCCTTGATGCTCTCCGGGAGACCCCAGATTCTAAAGTTATATCATCTAGAATGATTTTCAAATTCATCCAGTTTATGCAGGGCTGTTTCTAGTTGTTCTTGTAGATTCTGTTTGCGGGCAGTATTCTGGTTAACCCTTGCAATGGTCTGGTCAGCTTTTTGTTCCATGTGCTCAATTCTAGCCCCCAAGTTGTGAATGTCAGCTTGCAGGGTGGTCGTGATCTGCGTTGCTGTCTGTGCCAATCCTCTGGCTAGGAGCTTAGAGAAGGCCGCCATGAGAGAGTTATAGTCCGGAGGGAGAGACAGGCCCGGGGAGGGATGCTCATTCTGAGCCGTGCTGCCGTGAGACTTTGTGCATGCGCCTCCAAAAGGACATGAGTGTTATTTGGGTATAGTGCTGCACATTCGTCAGGAAGAAGGGGTAAATCTTCTGGAGATGCAGTAGTTAAAAAATACTGTTCAGCAAGGAGAGACTTTTCATGTGGTTTAAAATGCAACAATGAAAATATACAAATTATGGCATTCAAATAACATGTTGGAGGGGTGCCTTAAATCAGAATGTAAAGTTACAGAACAGTATGAGTTAATCATTTGAAGTGACATTAATCACTTAAGTCACTTAAGGCCAGAAGGATTTCCATGTTAGGACAAGAGCATTTTTTGTGATTCGGCACTGCGTCGCTTTAATTGACAATTGCGCGGACGTGCAATGTTGTACCCAAACGAAATTGATGCCCTTTTTTCCCCACAAATAGAGCTTTCTTTTGGTGGTATTTGATCCCCTCTGCATCATTTATGATCACCGCTATTAACAAAAAAAGAGCAACGATTTTGAAAAAAAAACAATATTTTTTACTTTTTGCTATAATACATATCCATAAAAAAAAAATTCATGCATCAGTTTTGGCCGATATATACTTCCTCATATTTGTGGTAAAAAAATTGCGATCAGCGTTTATTGATTGGTTTGTGCAAATCATTTATGGCGTTTTTACTATTTTTTTCTCCTAGTAATGGTGGCGATCTGCGATTTTTATCGGGACTGAGATATTGCAGTGGAAATGTTGAACATTTTTAACACTTTTTTGAGACCAATGACATTTATACAGCGATCATAAATTTTAATATCCACTGATTACTGTGTAAATGTCATTGGCAGGGAAGGGGTTAACCTGCAGGGGGTGATCTAGGGGTTAACTGTGTTCCCTGGGCATGTTCTAACTGTGAGAGGGCTGGGCTGTCAGGGGCATAAGAGATCTAACTTATCCCAGTGACAGGGATCAGTAGATCTCTTACATGTTGCCTGACATGGCCGAAACCGCCGTGTTTACATCGGCGGTTCCCCGTTTTTCTTCTGTGACAGGCAATCGCAGCTTGAACTGCTGGAGAGTGTGGTGGGCTCGAGAGCGGGCCGCCGGTGGCACGCTCCCGCCCACTAGCCACGCATGATGGCGATACGCGCTACAGCGCCACTCTGCAGCAGTAAATGTACGCGAGCCGATCGAGAACCGGTTAAGTAAATGACTGCTGTTAAATGGCATATCCCCTCTGTTTGCAAACAAACTGGCCAGGGACGTGAAAGAATACAGAATATGATTTTCACCAATCACACAATTACAGATCACTGTCTGGCTGCTTTGAATTCTCAAATGTTCAAAGTTCTATTTTAGGGTTGAGTTAGAGGCATGAATATAAGAGACTGACTGGCATATGGCAATACAGAAATGTTTCATCTAATTTTTTTTTAAATCTTATTTGTGTTTAACCACCCCTTTTAGATCAAATTCACATGGACCACAACTAACAGCTTTTATTTTCACCTCAAATTTGGAATATCCCCTCATAGCCCATGCAATGTTTGTATCCCAATTTGACTTTCATACACGGCAAAATTATCTCTTGGCAGAAATTTTCTCTGTAGTGTATTAACAAAAAAGAAAACAACTGAAAATCATTATTTAATTTATACACTACGTTTGCAAAACATTTTGCTGTGAGAACTTCAGTTCCAGCTGTGTGGCTCCAGCTGTGTTTTCCTCTATCTCCTAGCCAGCACTTTGTGCAGTACTGTGTATGCACCATTGGTGGTCATAGGCTTAAACCATAGATTAGTAGAATGTCTGCTCTGAGATTCAGATTTATGGCACAATAAAAGATAATATTAATATACCAACCATGCATCACAACTTAAAAAAACAAACAAACAATAAACAGTGAAAAAGATTCAACAACATATTGGTCCTCGGAACATTTAAATAAATGAAGACAGAACGAGTCAACTAGCTGTATGTTTTTATTTCTTAAATATAGGCAGAAAAGATGGAAAAGCACCCCTTGATATACACTATGCTTAAGCATCCAAAGTTGATGTGGGTAACAACTCAACCTTTTCTCTTGAGTTTTCAGATGTTTACATTTTGTTAATGAGAGGAAGTGTCATTTATTTACTGGAGGACTGCTTTATTACAATGTTGACTTACTCTATTGAATGTATTCTTGAAATTAATGTGTACAAAGTAAAAATTCACTGAGCTTAGTAAATAAGTTAAAACTGTGTTCACTTTGAAAAAGTGATTATGTTCAAAGGTATAATTTTTTCAATTTTTTTTTTAGCATTTCATTTGGTATTCAAAATGAATACCGCTTATGTACAAATCATAGTAAATATGTGTTTTCTTTTGTAAAGCAATCCTATTATATATAATCCCTGTAAAGAAAATAAATTGTAACTTGCAGCTTGAAGAACAGTAAACAATATTTAAAGTACAACTTCAGACCCATTCCACACGTCTCATAGCAGGAACAGACATTCCTAGTTGTGTTGCTTGAGCTTTGTGCATTTTTGAGTGTCACGCATAGGGTAGCCCATGCATTTGAATGGGCTGCCCTATGTGCAACAAACATGCCAAAGAAGCTCCAGAATATTTTTGGGTGTGAAGAGATGCACGTTTTGCCATGACATTTGTGTGTTTTGTTATGTGACAAATGGAGCAAAATCTCACTGCATTTGAGGTGCCATTAGGAAATAATTTCTGAAAATGCTAGCAGAAACACACTATTCTTCCCACATTTTCAAGTGTGAATGGGGCCTCAGACAAAACAAACATTGATTGCTGTATACAGTATTGCAGTTATTTATCTTCACTTCCTACACCAAAGACACATCACAGTCTAAAGGAAAATGTTTTTAGCAGAACACAGGCAGCAAAAAAAAAAAAAAACACGACAGAGGGATAATTCTTCTCCACACTCCCAAAAACAAGAAAAACAAAATGACTGGATTTCTATTTTAACCACTTCAATACCGAGCACTTTCACCCCCTTCCTGCCCAGGCCAATTTTCAGCGCTGTCACACTTTGACAATGACAATTGTATGGTCATGCAACACTGTACCCATATAACATTTCTATAATTTTATTCACACAAATAGATCTTTCTTTTGGTATTTAATCCCCACTGGGTTATTTTTTTCCTAAACAAACCAAAAAAGCCCGAACATTTTGAAAATAAAAACCTTTTTCTTTGTTTCTGTCATACAATTTTGCAAATAAGTATCTTTTTCTTCCTCAATGATGTGCGCTGATAAGGCTGCACTGATGGGCACTGATAGGCTGCATTAATGGGCACTGTCAGGCTGCATTGATGGGCACTGATGAGGCTGAACTGATGGGCATTAAGGAGGCTGCACTGCTGGGCACTGATTGGAACTGATAAGGCTATATTGAAGGGCACTGATGAGTCTACACTGATGAGGCTGCAATGATGAGGCTGCATTGATGGGCACTGAAGCGGTAATGATGGGCACTGTTAAGGCTGCACTGAAAAGGTGGCACTGATAGGCAGAACTGATATGCTGTCCTGATGGGCACTGATGTGCTGTACTGATGGGCACTGATGAACACTGATATGCTGCACTGATATCTTGCACTGATGGACACTGATATGCTGCACTGATAATCAGTGCCCTGATTATCAGTATAAATGCCCCCTGTAACTGTAAAGCTGGTTATCTGCTTTCCTTTTCTCAGACACTGACAACAACTGGCATTTGATTACATGTAAACATCTTTAATTGGACACAGCTGATCACATGGTAAAGAGCCTACATCATTGAAAACAGCTCACCAATGATCGCTGTGCTGCATGCTCCTGGGGGCGTGCATGCATGGTGCAATTTGAAAGCCCCCGCCTGGCCATAAATCTGCTATAGGCTGGGGGCTAAGATTTTAAAATCATAAGACACCTCTCTTTTTTTTTTTTGGCAAAAATTACAGAAAAATGTTGGTAAGGACTGCACTACATTTTGCTAAGCTTCAGTGGTGATTTTGTTTAGAAAAAAATTAATATTGTCTAATTGCCCTAAACCGTTTTCTCAAAGTCAGGTATGTTCAGGAACATTTCACCAATTATTATGAATTAAATTACCTTTAATTGTATAGTCACCACAAGCTTCCTAATACTATGTGTGAAGTTACTATTGTAGTGCTTTATACTATCATGGGCCACAGCTACTAATATCCAAAGCCTATTTCTTAATCTACAATAATAATAATAATACAAAACAGTGTAGTGCTGTTCCCTAAACTTCCCAACCCTAAATTGGTGAAAATAACATATCACAAATACGTAATAAATATATTGTGCAAGTAAATAATGTACTAGAAATGCAAAAACAGTCCCAAAAAGTATCTCCAAAGTGATAGTGAAATGTTTTAAAAATAAATATAAAAAAAGTCCATCAAATAAAAGAATGTTCTAAAAGGTCTTGCAGTAATAAAGATCTTCTGGCTAAACACCCAGTGTGCAAACCGATTTCCATCCACCAGTGAAGAAGTGCAGGAGATATCAGCAGCTTACCAGATAACATTGATATGGATATTCCACCCAACAGGACAGCTATGCTCCAGACACTGCAGCCGCAATGTCTCTCAATAATAAAAAACAGAAAACCATCCCATAGCATAAAACCATAAAGGAAGATTTATTAAGCGTTATGGATAAGACGAACACCCACCGGTTCGGTTCGCACCAGAACACGCAAATCTTATTAAAATCAATGGGACTCGAACATGAAAAATCAAAAGTGCTCATTTTAAAGGCTTATATGCAAGTAATTGCCATAAAAAGTGTATGGGGACCTGGGTACTGCCCTAGGGGACATATATCAATGCAAAAAAAAGTTTTTAAATCAATTGTTTTTTCAGGAGCAGTGATTTTAATAATGATTAAAGTGAAAAAATAAAAATGAAATATTCCTTTAAATATTGTGCCTCGGGTCGCCTTAGCATGCCTGTAAAGTGGCGCATCTGTGTGATATTTAGAACAGTGAACTGACACCAGGATATTAATCCTGTATTAACAGCGCTTGCTTTGTATAGTGCTAGGTCCACTTTAACTCATATGTGCACCATCTCATCTCTTAATGCAAATAATATATATTAAATGAATACATCAAACTTATATCAGAATTGAATCAGAGCTATACCGCATATATAACAAAATCTGTGCAAAAGAATATTATTCAACCTGTTAAAGTGCCCATTCCTTATACCATATTGATCAAATGGTCCGAACCTGCTTGATCAAATTTGCTGTGCAAATATTAGTGCAAATATTAAGTGTAAAAGAAGATCTCTGAGGACGTTGCGGAAGTGATGAAACGCGTCAGCTGTTAATACAGGATTAATATCCTGGTGTCAGTTCACAAAGCCTCCTTTAATTACAATAGGATATAACAGCAGCTGCGGAACAGTTATTGCACGGTGGCGCGGGAGCCTTGTTTCATAATAATGTTTAGAACAGTGCCACCACAAAATGACATTTGTAAAGGAAAAATGTCATTTTAAATCGCTTGCGGCTGTAATGTATTGCCGGTTCCCAGAAATATGGATAAAAATCACTGAAAAAAATGCATGGGGGTCCCCCCAGTCCATACCAGGCCCTTTGAGTCTGTTATAGATTTTAAGGGGAATCCCGTGCCAAATTTTACTAGAAAATGGCATGGGGGTCCCTCCAAAATCCATACCAGACCCTTATCCGAGCATGCAGCCTGGCAGGGCAGGAGGAGGGGTGAGCAAGTGCCCCCCCTCTGAACCATACCAGGACACATGCCCTCAACATAGGGAGGGTGCTTTGGGGTCCCTTGTTGATGGGGAGAAGGGCCTCATCCCCACAACCCCCTGGTTTGGGGGGATCTGAGGGCAGGGGGCTTATCGGAATCTGGAAGCCCCCTTTAATAAGGGGGGCCCCAGATCCTGCCCTTCATGTGAATGGGTAGGGGGTACATTGTACCCCTACTAATTCAGCAAAAAAGTGTCAAAAAAGAAAAAAAACACAGGAGACAATTAGGGACAAGTCCTTTATTAAAAAAGAAAAATTTGTCCCCCATTGTGATCCATCGTCAATCATGGCGCCAATGACCGGAAGAAAAAACAAAACAGCTCCTTCCTAATGGAAGGGCTCCCACCGACTGCTGTATTTTGCCATTTGACAGCTCTTATAAAGGCTAGTGCGAGGCCACCTGCTCATGTAAGCGGGTGACCCCGTCCCCTTCCGACATCATGTGACATCAGAAGGGGTGGAGATATGTGATGTCACATGATGTCAGACGGGGCGGGGTCATTTTTAAAACATTCTTGCACGGGGTTCCCCTTAAAATCTACACTGAATGCAGCGTATATATACAGTATATATATATATATATATATATATTTATACTATACTATCTTCATATCATATTTATATATATATATATATATATATATGACATATATATGCGACGTAAGTCACATCTAAAATTCCCCTTGGGGCACGTTCTTACAAAATTTTTACTG
>BLSH010161437.1:111849-124182 GCA_018402905.1 Glandirana rugosa | reverse complement strand
TAGGCATGGCTGTGATGGCTTCTAAGGGCAAACCAGTGAAACGCTTGTTGATTGGCTGCCCTGCAGCTTCTCAACACGTGGAGTAAAATAGCAGAACCCCGGACCGAACCCGAACGATTTTTGAAATGTCCGGGTCCGAGGCCGTGCCACGGACACCCGAAAGTTCGGTACGGACCCGAACGTTACAGTCCGGGTTCGCTCAACACTACTAGAGACTTTGCCAGGTCCCCAGATTGTGGAGCGTGTGGTCATGAACGGGCGCTCCCTGCTGCTTTGAGGAAATGGGTCAGCCATGGGGACCCCAAAACTGCAAGCCAGTGGTGGACCTCATTGAGAGATACACGGCTGCTGCGCCCCACTCCAATGTCTCTAGAGGTGAAAGATCACCCGGTGGACCCAGTAAGACTGTTCTAGGTTTGGGGTGAGGGGAAATTTGATAAAACTGATAAAGAGACTGGGGGTTCTAGACCTAGAGACTGGCCAAAGAAGCCAGGAAGGTCTTAGGGACCCTGGAAAGGACTGGGTATAGAGCAGATACAGTAATACTGATGCCATGCATTGGGACATGTTGCTGCCAATTTTCCCATGAATGATGAACCCATGCAATATGATAATGCTTATATCAAAAGATGCATTTCTCTGTTTTCACAGGCCGCATGTATAGCATCATGCTCAAGTTGCATGGAGAAGCAAATGTGCATGATTGCTGTTGACGGGAAACCCGTCACTACACTGCTTGACTCTGGTAGTGTGATAACATTGGTCAATAGCAGCTGTGTAAATCCGGCCAGGTTAAACCCTAGCACTGTCGAGGTCATTTGCATCCATGGGGACACTTGTGACTACCAGATGGCGCTGGTCGAGATTGACACACCCTATGCGGCAGAGTGACCCATTCAGTGGGAGTGATACTGTCCCTGTTTCATGAAGCCCTAGTGGGGAGGGATTTTCCTCATTTTTGGAGGTTGTGGAAAGGCACAGAGAGCCTGGAGGAAAGAGCACCCCCAGCTGAGGAGGCACGGGAGTTCTTACCAGACCCTTTTTGCCAACCAGAAAGAGAGATTGGTGGCAGGACCAAGGAGGAAGGAGACCCTCTTCCTTTTCCTGTAATGGCTGGGGAGCTGGATGAGCCAGAAGCTGGCTCCCAGCAGATGGCCGATGTCCCAGACCATGTCTCTGTCCCTGACCATTAGAGTGAACCGAATGTAGTCCCTGATTTAGAGGTCTGGAGAGAGGACTTCTGTACAGAACAACTACAGGATGTCACTCTCCTCAGAGCCAAAGAAAACGTGAAGGCGATGTATGGGGAACCGGTGGACCCTAATTGGGGGTGTCTTTTCCCTACATGGCGCTTAAAAATGATTTATTGTATCAGGTGGTGAAACACGGAGAGGACGAACTGGAACAGCTAGTGGTTCCCAAACCCTTCCACCGGATAGTGCTAGATCTGGCCCATGGTCATGTAATGGGGGGACATCAGGGTATGGCAAAAACCAGGGAGAGGATAACCCAGAGATTTTTCTGGTCTGGGTTGTATGCAGACATCAAAGAATACTGTGAGTCATGCCCTGAGTGTCAAATAACAGCCCCGTTACCCCATTTCCATAGTCCCCTTGTCACACTTCCCATAATTGAAGTGTCATTCGAGCGAATTGGCATGGATCTCATGGGACCAGTAATAAAATCTGCCCAGGGACACCAACACATCCTGGTGATACTGAATTATGCAGCCCGCTATCCTGAGGCCGAATACCTCTACTAAGACTATCGCCAAGGAACTGGTCCAGGTGTTTAGTCGGGTGGGCATCCCTAAAGAAATCTTGACGGATCAGGGTACCCCGTTCATGTCCAGAGTGACCAGGGAATTGTGTAAATTGTACAAAATCTCCCATCTCTGTACCTCTGTTTACCACCCCCAAACTGACGGTCTGGTGGAAAGGTTTAACAAGACCCTCAAGAGTATGCTAAAAAAAGGTGGTGGATAAAGATGGGTGAAATTGGGATTTTTTTCTGCCTTACCTCATCTTTGCTATATGAGAGGTTCTGCAGGCGTCTATGGGGAACTATTGTATAGTAGACATTCCAGGGGGCTGCTAGATGTCACAAAAGAGACGTGGAAGGGAGAGGCCACCCCATATAGAAGCATCAGAGAGCACATCTCCTTGATGCAGGATCGAATTGCAGCTGTCCTGCCCCTTGTACAAGAGCATATGGAGCAAGCCCAGGAGGCTCAGAGAAGGGTTTACAATCGGGGGGCCAAAACCTGAACTTTTAACCCAGGGGACAGAGTGCTGGTGCTAGTCCCCATGGTCAAAAGTAAATTCCTGCCAAAGTGGAGGGTGGAGCCAATGGCCGACATGTGAGCAGCAGAACTCCGGAGCTCCAGCTAGGATGATTCATCCTGAACTTATTCTGAGACGCTGTGCCTCATAAATGATACACCGGTGGGTGTCTGAACGTACACTTCCTCTCCACAACCAGCTGGATGGTGAAATATGGGCTGGCTCCTGAAGAAACAGCGGGTGAGCCCCTGGCTAAATAAGTCTGGGGATCCCAAGATGGCGGCATGGCGGAGGCACTGGAGGCAGACAGCATAAAGAGTCTGCATGAGGAGGGTGAGTCCCCCACACACTCTAGGGATCTGAGCCCTTTGCCCTGCAGGAACTGTGGGAAGAGAGGCAGCATAGTTTTGGCAGACCTCCCCAGGGTGGATATGGAGGATGAGGAGCCAGGGGAGGGAGAGGGAGAACCATCTCTGAAAGAAATCATGACGGCCAGTCAGGGATATGCAGAGGGACATGGTGGCACATACTGATAAACTCAGCAACATGGAAGACCTCCAAAGACCCAACAATGTGCGCTTTGTGGGCTTCCCGGAGGGGGTGGAAGGGAAACAGCCTGAGGATTTTCTGGAATTATGGCTGGCTGACAATATGGACAAAAATACCTTTTCGCGCCTTTTTGCCATTGAGCACGCCCATAGAATTCCCTCTAGACTCTCCCCCCCGGCTCCCTGCCAAGATCCCTGATTGATCGCATGCATTCTCCCAATTCAGGGATAGGTAAAATATCCTGAAAGCTGCCAGGAACATGGGAGAATTGCACTACAATGGGAACCAGATTTCTATATATCTGGATTTTTCAGCGGCGACGCAAAAGCAACTTGCCAGTTTTCTCCATATCAAGAAGAGACTTTGGGATCTACAAATGGTATACAGTATGATGCACCCTGCAAAGCTACGCATAGTGGACAAAGGTAAAGCTTATTTCTTCAATAATCCCAAAGATGCTTCCCCCTGGCTAGACGCTAGAGGGCATCCTGACCCTCCGAATAACAATAGCTGAACTTTAATACCTGGATATATCACCTGGCTGATGCTGTAGCCTCATGTTACATGTTGGTTTTTGTTCTCAATCGTTGGTTCGATGGTTCTCCTTTACGGATATCAGGAACATACTATATACTGCTTTACTAAATTCTATTTGGACCACTTGATAATTTAGGTGGGGAGGGCTCTAGCAGCTCTATATCACGCCATCTACTGCACACTGGATATATTGAAGTGGCCCGCCATTGGAGATGTGATACTGTGGTACACGGGAGAGATTACAGTCTATACTAACTGGTTCTACTGTCCTAAGCTGACCTACCTTACAACAAGTATTTGTTCTGACTATACGTCCCTCGCTGGAACACTTTAAGAGACAGGAAGGATAACCTTTTGTTTTGTTTTTTTTTCCTCCTGAGCTCTTTTATGCCTTAAAGACCTTTTGACCCCCGAGGGCATATAACTGTTTGGTTATGGGTAATAAGCAGGCAACATGTTGGGGTTGTTTGCAGGGTGGGTGGGGTTGGGGATTTGTTAATTACCCTTCTTGGAAGCATAATGTGATAATGGTATGGTTTGGTGCTTGGTTCTAGGTGGTTTGGATGCAAAGTGATTCTGTGCCTATGTCAATGGGAGGTGGTGGGGCGGTGCATGGTTCGCTAGGGGAGCTTGGAATATGTTATGTGGGTAATGATGACACATAAAGTAAGTCTAATGTCCTGGAATGTCCGGGGCCTAAATTCAAAAATTAAACACTCCCTGGTATTTAATTATGTTAAAAGATACAAGCCAAATATAATTTTCCTACAGGAGATATTTTACATGGCTCCAGGGTTCAGGCCCCGAAGCGGGCTAATGTGTTATGTGTCCTACATGCGGAGTACTCATCTTATTCTAGGGGGGTGGCAATACTGGTGACCAAAAATGCAGGCGCCCATATTATATGAATTAAAACAAATCCCAAGGGTAGATATGTGATCTTGGTATGTACAATATTTAATGTATGTCTGACCTTGGTGGGTGTGTATGTCCCTCCCCCATTCTCTCTACCAATTCTGGAGGAATTAATGATGGTGGTTGGAGAGGTGGCGGAGGGACCTGTGCTCCTACTGGGTGACTTCAATGCAGTGTCCAATGCCCAACTAGACAGACAGGGGGGGGGGCATCTGGTGCGGTCCCATCGTTCACCACGTGGATGGAGAGTTTCTCCTTTATTGATGTATGGAGATATCATAACCCTGGGATTAAGGAATTCTCATGTCACTCTGAGCCACACAGGACCCTCTCCAGGATAGATTTAGTGTTGTCCACTATGGACGTCCTCCCACTAATTTCTAAAGTTAAATACCTCCTAAGGGCTATATCCAATCATTCACCACTAGAAGTCACACTTAATTTGAACGTGGACCTAGGAAAGAAATATTGGAGAATGAATGTTGAATGGTTGCAAGAGGAGTACTTTACCATTAAAGGTCAGTCGGCCATAGCTAATTATTGGAAAGAAAATGGGGCCCAGACGTCCATATCCAATCAATGGGTGGCCTTTAAGGCAACACTGAGGGGAGTGTTCGGTAGAGAGGTCAGGGAATTTTCCAAGGCTCTTGCATCAGAGATTACACAGGCTGAAGCTGGGGTGGCTAATGCGGAAAGTATCTATATTGTAGATCCTTCGCCCAATAACTATAGATCATGGCAGGATCAGATGAGGGTATATAATTTGCTTTTAACGGAACAAGCCAGTAAAAACCAGCTTAGACAATCTGGTCGTATGATCGAACAGGGAGATAAGAATGGCCGATTGCTGGCATTTCTGGCAAGGCCATCCTACACTCTGGTGTCGGTTATGAGATTGAGGGGGCCAGCAGGAGAGATAACACAGGATCCCCGGGAAATTCTTCAATCGTTTGTGACTTTTACGAATCATTATATGAGTCTCAGACGGAGGCTTCAGGGGAGGGAATCTCCAACTATCTGGCAGGTATTACTCTACCTACTTTGTCCCTTGAAAATAGGAATCTACTGGAACGGGATATAACACAAGAGGAAATCAAAGTGGCTATCTCCAATTTCAAACCACATAAAGCTCCGGGTTTGGATGGCTACCCCGTCGAATGGTACCAATTACTTAGGGAAGCTTTAGCATCCCATCTCCTTAAAGTATTCACAGCTGCCAGGAAAGAGGTTATACTCCTTGATCCATGAGGGAGGCTTTAATAATGGTACAGCCCAAACCTGGGAAAGATCCTTTAGAGTGTGAATTATATTGCCTTATCTCACTAATGAATTCAGTTATTAAAATCCTGGCCAAGGTACTCTCCCATAGACTATAAGCGGTGATCACCACATTGATAAATCCGGATCAGACGGGTTTCATACTTGAAAGATGCACCCAAATAAATCTCCGGAGGCTTTTTGTTAACTTACAGGTGGAGCATGACAATATAGCTAGCAGAGTGATAGCATCCTTAGATATGAAAAAAAGCTTTTGACTGTGGAATGGGAGTACCTCTTTAGCCTTCTAGATAAGTCAGGATTTGGGCCTAAATTTATCTTGTGGGTCTGCCTCCTGTATAAAACCCCGGGGGCGAGGGTCAGGGTGAATGGGATGGTGTCTGACTCTTTTATGATACATAGAGGTACCAGACAGGGATGCCCCCTCTCTCCACTCCTGTTTGCCCTGGCCATTGAGCCACTGGCGGCCAAGATTAGAGAGACAGATAGGCTGAAGGGCTTGCAAATTGGAGAGCTGGAGGAGCGCGTATCATTGTATGCGGATGATATGCTTTTATATTTTAATGACCTTGGGGTCTCTCTATCCGTGGCCTTTTCACTGACACAGGAATTCAGGGACTTCTCTGGATTCCGCATCAATTGGCAAAAATCCACCTTATTCCTATTAGACCCGCAACCCAATCTGGTACTACCAGCGCAATGCCCCTTAACTATTTCACCATGATTTAAATATTTAGGCATTAATGTCCAATCTACGATGAAATAATTTCTGGAGCAAAAACCTATGGCCAGTCATTAAACAATTTAAGGATAGGATACAGGGCTGGAGGGATCTCCCATTTACACTCTTAGGGAGAGTTAATTTCTTTAAAATTATATTTTTACCCAAGTTTCTATATGTCTTATCTAATGCGCCGGTATATATTCTCAAAAAACTTTTTGAACATATTAATACACTATTGAACTCCTTTTTATGGGGGTCGACCCCACTAGAGTGTCCCTGGCCATTCTGCAACTACCAGTGGAGAAGGGTGGACTGGGATTACCAGACCTCCGTATGTACTATTGTGCGGCTCAACTGGTGTTTGCACACTGTCGTATGTTCCCACAAATTAATAATGCTGCAATGACGGTAGAGGTGGCAACAGCTTCCTCATTTGAAGCTCTGCTTTCACAGGGGTGAGGTGAACACTAAGGGGGGCAGAGCTATACTTAGAACTGCTCAGCAAATCCTAACCATATGTAGGAAACGTACTAGAAACCACCCTATACAACTCTCCCCCAATACCCCACTGTGGTTCAATCCATGTCTAGCTGAACTTTATTGTCTTGAAGATGGGCATAGATGGGCTAACTTTGGCCTCAAATACTGTATCTGCATCAATTAATAGAGGGGGGGGGCTCAACCCTTTCCAACAGCTACAGAGAGAACTGGGAGTTCCAAACTCCTGGAGATTTCACTATTGCGGACTTCAGCATTCAATCCATATGCAGTTTGGGAAGGAGAATATTCAGCTGAATAATACAACATTGGAAAAACTACTATTGAACCCTGACCACACAGCATTGATTTCCAACTACTACAGTGCCCTGACAGTGGTGGAGAGAAGTCACACGAAAAAATTTGAGATAGGTGGCAAAATATCATACCGGAGCTATCGGATGAACACTGGGAGGAAGTACTCACAACTTATGCCTGCATGGTCATATCGGCTAGGGATAAAATGATCCAATTGCGATATCTCCATCAAATGTACTATACTCCGGTTAGGCTCTATAAGATGGGTAGGAGGGAAAACTCCGTCTGCCATAAATGCCAGGTATGGAGGGGACCTTTCTTCACATGGTCTGGGATTGTCATAGAGTAAGACCACTTTGGTCACAGGTCACACAGTTTATTGCAGACACCTTAGACCTCCCAAACATATGTAGTCCACTGCATGGAGTGTTGGGGATATTTGAGGATGACCAAATGGACATGAGTACCAAGACTTTACTGAGGTTACTGTTTTTCTATGTGCGCAAATTAATAGCCATTCAATGGATTAGAAGAGATTATATAATGCTTTCAGACTGAAAAACTCTGATAAATACTAATATTACTCTGTATAAGATGGCATATGAAGCACATGGATGTCCCAAAAAATTCAATAAGATTTGGGGCCCTTGGGTGAATTCCAGGGACACGGTCTCAAACAGTTTTTAAAATGCTCTAAACAAGTCTCATGTAAAAATGCCTGGGGCTTAGGTCTTAATGCTTCCCCATGGGAAAGCTGACAAATACTGATCTAATAATTTGACAATAGAGCCCCCTGGGTGGAATACGCGGGCCTCATCAACAATCTCTACCTCCATCGGAGCCAATTTTAGCGCCATGCTTCCTTTACAAATCTTTGAATATATCTTCCAAGGGTATTGTTATGTTCTTCAATTTTTTAGTTTTAATGTTACGTTTTACACCTTAACATATAAGGAGTAGTACATGCGAGAAAACCATTGGTAAATATGTAAAGACTTTATTGGGGAAATTTCTTAGACGAGTATAGAATCACTATTGTTTACAATATGACATGTACTTTTGTATGTACTCGCCAACGTATGTAAAACAATAAAACACTTTTTTTAAAAAAATCCTGGCAAAGTGGCAGGATCCCTTTGAGATTAGGGAAAGAGTAAGGGAAGTAAACTACAAAGTTTACCAGCCTGGGAAAAGGAAACCAGAGCAGATTTACCATGTTAATCTCCTAAAACCGTGGAAGGACAGGGAGACTTTATTGGCAGTGCCCACACCCCAAAAGGACAGGTTTCCCCTAACTGAGTCCTTGTCACTGATGCAACAAAACAGTGTTAAGGAATTTGTCAGTAAAAATAGAGACTCTTTCTCTTCCCTACCCGGACTGACCACTGTGCTGCAACATGACATAATCACGGAACCCGGGGTCCGTGTAAATGTAAAACCCTTCCAAATACCTGAGGCTAGACGAGAGGTGGTGGTGAGAGAAATAAAAACCATGTTGGAGTTAGACGTGATAGAGGAGTCCCACAGCGCCTGGTCGAGCCCTATAGTACTGGTCCCAATGCCCGATGGCGCTGTCCGGTTCTGTAACAATTTTAGGAAGCTGAATGAATTGTCTATGTCTGACGCATACCCAATGCCATGGGTTGACGAGCTTGTGGATAGGTTGGGAGGGGCTGGGTACATAACAAACCTATACCTAGCTAGGGGATACTGGCAGATCACCCTAACAGAGTTGGCAAAGGAAAAAATTACCTCCTCTACCCCCGAGGGATCCTTCCAATAAAAAAAATAACGTTAGGTCTGCATGGGGCACCTGCATCCTTTCAGAGGATGATGGACAAGACTTTCAGGCAGCATCAACCCTATGCAACGGCCTATCTGGATGATGTGGTTATCCACAGCCCAGATTGGTAATCACATTTGCCCCGGGTGCAGGCAGTAGTAGATTCACTGAGGGTAGCAGGTTTAACAGCCAACCTGAAGAAGTGTGCCATAGGTCTCGAGTAGGCCAAATACCTTGGGTATGTGATTGGTCAAGGTCTGATTAAGCCTCAAACCAATAGGATCGAGGCCATTCAAAAGTGGCCCTAATCGGTGAATAAGAAACAGGTTCAGGCCTTCCTGGGGATTACAGGGTATTACCAACACTTCATCCCCAACTTTGCCACCTTTGCCATCCCTCTGACCGATCTGAAAAAGGGTAGAGCGTCAGGAATGGTTAAGTGGAATCCTGAAGCTGAAAAATCCTTCCAGAAATTGAAGCAAGCTCTTTGTGTACAGCGGGTTCTCATGACCCCAGACTTCGCAAAGGAGTCTGCTGTTCAAACTGACGCCTCGGAGGTGGGACAAGGTGCTGTTCTGTCCCCGATCAGAGATGGCGAGGAGCACCTGGTCATCTACTTAAGCAGGAAGCTTAATAGACATGAAAAGAATTATGCCATTGTGGAGAAGGATTGGCTGGCCATCATTCAGTCTAGTCACCGACCCTGCCCACCTTAAATGGATATGTAAGAACCGGGAGAAAAATAGCCTGGTGACTAGGTGGTTCCTAGCCCTGCAGCTGTTTAAGTTCTCAGTGGAACACCAGGCTGGAAGGCGCAAAAATAACGCAGATGGTCTTTCCCGGGCCCACTGCATGGTCGGGACATTTGCTCCGCCCCAGGGGCTTGAGCAGAGGGGGGATATGTGACGTTATGCGAGGCACCACAATGGATGGACAATACTTGTCGCCTTGCATGCAATCATTTTGCGGCGACTAGTGGGAGTCCGACCCGGGTTTTGTCGGCCAGCGTAGCAGAGTTGGTTCCAGCCTGGACTTTCTGGTCCACTCAAACCCCTCTCCACCTGCATTTAATGATCAAAAAGAGATCTCAGTAGAGCTCGATCCTGGATCTCAGAGGGAGAAAGCTCAGAGAGAGCTCTGTGTGCTAAATGGGACTACACTGTATACTACACTGCCTGCACATACTCTATCTACACTGTATCTTGTATACTACACTGCCTGTAAATACTATATCTACACTGTATACTGTATACTTTATACTACACTGCCTACATGCCACTAACTAAACTGCCTAACCTCTTTCTCCATTATTATGCACTATATACAGCCGCTGTGTAAGCCACCGTGCCTTTGGCCAACCATGACTCTCACAGCAGAGTGTTCTGGGATTGTAAAGGCCACCCTGCTTTTGGCCAATCTTGGCTCTCACAGCAGAGTGTGCTGGGATTGGCCAAAGCATGCAGGTCACGTACATGCTTTGGCCAATCAGAGGGTGCCACTTCCCGCAGTCTTGCACTGCATTATGGGGCGCTCCAATTTGGTGCTAATGCCCCGTAATGTTTGAGATTTGGCAAACGGCTGAACGCCCAATGTTCGAGTCAAACTTAAGTTTGACTTGAGCAGAGGTCTCATCCCTATTAAGTGTAAAAGGTGTGCACTTACATCAAACTAGAAGTTGAACCAACTACACAACATATGGATGACAAGCAAACAGCATTCCTGTGGGCTGCTCTACATCCGTTCCGATCAACCAATCACTAGCAGTGCATGGTGACATCACTCCCATAGGCACCACCTACAGCGTCTCATCACAGATGAAATCTTAAGGGGATGGGCAACAGGAGGATGCTGGGCACCACTCCTTATATATGCTTGAGAAACCACAACAGCTGCCACATTACATACTGAGGGCATGCCCTCACCATGGATAACAAACAGCATGTTAAGGGGAATATATATATTTAACTCCCAGTCACCAATAACTGACAGAGGTGCGACCCCATGCCAACTAATGTCCACACATCAATACTATTCTTAGCATGGAAATAAAGAAGACACAGTAATCAAACAAACATTAAATAGATAAATAAGCAATACCATTACATCAGCATTACATTATATACATAAAAATTACAAATCAATACTGCATTGCGGTATTACTATAAAACCATTAAAACTTAAACACAAACATTTTAATAAAAATATGACATTAAAAACAATATTAGGCAGATGACATCATCAATTCCTACAGCCCACAGGAATGAAATCACTAGTATAGTATCCACATAAATCAAACCTAAATTTATTTCAGCTGTTATTAATAAAACTATTAACTTCCCAGTCTACATTTAGTCTAAATTATACAGTATATGCAGCGTGTTTCCGATCTGGAGATCGTTCTCCTAATGAAACTACTCCTCCAGCGCGGTACATACTGTATTTCCCTATGGCTAAAAATAAAGTACCTTCCAGATCCTTTGCATGACATTTGGCACAATATTTCCATAGATTGTGGACTACAAAGCCACTTTTAATATTACCAATATGTTCACTTAGGCGCACATGCAGCATCGCATAGTGTGCCCCACATATTGTTTACGGCAGGGACACTGGATCAGTTAAACAACATACTTGGACATACATGTGACAAGGGAGTCTATATAATATTAGGCTTTTGTCTGAGAAGAACAAAATTAGGTAATCAATATCCCCTTAAAAGCATTTAACTGACAAACATTGCACCTCTGGCATGGAAAAAAAACTCTTTCATATTATGAAAAAAAGAGTCTTGGGAGGGTCAACAACATTAGTGTTGGGTGAAAAAAATTGGTAATCAAAGACCAACCAAACTTATTGGAAATCCCTTTTGATTCCTCTCTATTTCATTGAGGAGGTTTTTGGCCAACCTCCTCAATAACCTGATTAACACTATTCTCGTTATAACCTTTCTCAATAAATCAGGGTTTTAGAATTTGGGCCTTTGTGTAATTGTCACTCATATCTTTGCAGTTGCACCTGATCCCCTGAAGCTGGCCTGTCAGCACAGCCCGCAACCAAGAGGGATGATGACAACTATGAAGGGGGATAACCCCATTCCTGTCAGCTTCCTTAAAAAACATTGTTCATTGAGAAAGGTTATACTGACAATAGTATTTTTTTTTTTTTTCAATCTGGTTTTATTGAAATTTTTGAAGCATAACAGGATGATTGTCAATCACATTAATGACAGAGGAAATGAAAAAGGAAAATACAATATACCTTGCTTATGGTTGCAGATAGTATATAAGTACAAGGCAGTATATACTTGAGCTAGAGGTTATACTCAACTGTAGCAGAAAATTACTTACATGCAAAGTTTTGTGCAAGGCAGGGAAATTGGAGAGCTGGATGTTATCCCCGCAGTATTAACTATGAACTAGAAGTTAACAATGGAAATATAAACCGGTGAAAAGAGGTTTTGAAACGTACAT
>BLSH010161437.1:75719-90137 GCA_018402905.1 Glandirana rugosa | reverse complement strand
TATACTAATTTCCAGCTAGAATCTGAGATGACAGCTCCCTACGCCCTCTCAGCTATCCTTCACAGCAACCTAAGAGCTCTGCCCCCCCAACTACGCTCCATTGTACTGATAAGAGACACGGTTATTGCATGGAGGGAAACTAGGAAGCGATGAAAGGTGTCCCCGCACCTATCCCAACACCTCCCAATTCGAGGTAATCCGATGCTACCCACCTCTATTCAACATGCGGCCTTCACCTCATGGGAATTAAGGGGCCTCTCCAAACTTACCTCACTATACGACACAGGAACTGGTCTGATACGGCCTTACCGGTCCATACTGGAGGAATTCCGCCTCGCTCCCCATCACGATTTCTATAGTTATCAAATTGCTTCCTATGTAAAAGCCACCTGCCCCAAACCTGAACTTAGGTTCAAACACACCTTTCTCGACAATCTGATAGACTCAGGCAACTTCTCAACAGCTGCAATTTATAAACCTCTCTTGCTCACCTTCACCAAACCTCTGGAAGCAACCACTGGTAAAGCCTGGTCGAAGGACTTACCTGCCACAGATTTCTCTACCATCCTAACAGAGGGATACAGGAAAACTCTCAAACTCTGCACCAACGAACTTTGGAGGGAAACCCAATTTAAGATTGTCCACAGGGCATACAACCTTCTATACAACACAGGAGTACCACGAGATGGGAAAATTTGCTCCTGGTGCAAAACCCAGAGACCATCTCTGCTTCATCGCCTCTGGAACTGTCCATTAATTGTCTCCTTCTGGCAGCAAATCATAGGATATATAAGGGAAGTAACTTCAGTGAACATCCCATTGGGCCCGCAGCTCATACTTTTTGGATCAGAACCTAGCCCCCTAACAGACCCTGCTGGAATTCCTCCCCTTACCCAAGCCGCCCGCCTTCACCAGTGGATACATATTTGCCTTTTAGCCTCCAGAAAAGCTATCCTAAAACACTGGATCAAACCTACTCTTCCAACGCTAGATGAAATACAAAACCAACTAATCCTCCTGCTCCGAAGAGACCTACTAAATAGCTGGAATGTCCCCCCGCCTTACAAACATACGCTGTCTCCGGAGATGGCAAACCTTCATAAATAAAACCTTTAACAACAATTCGCTCAAAGACCTCAGACTACTTCTAACCCTGGACAGAGATGATGACTTTTGGACTTCCCCACCATAGGAGTGGGCCTGGACTCACACCCCCTCCCCCTGCTCCATCACTACTGCCTACTATACATCGCCCCTTGGTTCATAACCCCTCTATCAGAGACCTTTTCTAATAACCTCCCCTACCCTTTCTGTGCTAGATACCTTCTTGCAAATGTACCTTCCACCTTCCCCTCTTTCATCCGTCCTGTCAACCGCAAGTTAACTTTATTTGGCAACCAAATCGATACTTGTTGATCACTCTTGAAACCTGATATAAACCCTTCCCCAGCTTTGGATGAGGACGGGCCCCCCCCTTTGGGGGGAGGGGCGGAGGTGCCCTGATCACACGTGCTATCCAAATTTACCTGACTAAGCCACCTTCAGGTTTAATCGCACACCTTAACCCCCCTCCCCTCTTACCCCCTCCTACCCCCCGAGTTCCTACTTTGCCAAAATCTCATTTCAGTTAATTTGTAAAAGATGTATATCTATCTCTGCTCGAATACTCTGTGATGCATCTACTCGGTGTAACTTCTATAAGTACCCCAACTTTATTGTTTTATTGTTTATTGTTTTATTGTACTATTGAGAAATGGGCAGTCTTTTCAATTCATGCTCATGGTTGTTTTTCTTCTTCTGTGAATACCTAATAAAATGATTATTAAAAAAAAGCGCCAATGAATGCTGGCTGATAACAAGCAGCTTGTGGTTAGTAGAGTTGCTAAACTCGTGGGGGAAAAGTTCAAAAAGTTAGAAAAGTTGAGCTGTGGGCCATAAGTGTAGACTGGTGGTGATGGCGAGGCAAGTTAGACATTTGAGCCTTCATTAGTAGTTAGGTCTGTGGTGTTTGTGGTGAATGTGGTCACCGGAATGTTGCCTGTTTGAAGGATCTGGTAAGATTTTCCAGGAATGTAGCAATTTCAAGCCTTCAGGTAAGTGGTTTACTGTATGTGTTGCAACATTTTGAGTGATTAGCAAAGTAGCTGGGTAAAGCCACTTGTAAGCTATTTTATGGTTGTTTAATGCTTTGGTTATAGTTTTGAGTTGCTTTCTCGATAGTACATATGAATATCATTCATTCCAACAGTAACATATGCCACAACCTTTTGGCCAATAGCCATATAAGAGATCATAAATAGGATCATAAATAAAGAGAGGTTCTACCATATGCTCGATTCCCTTGGTGGAGCCTATCTTCTTCTCCGAACATCTAGATGTATATTATAATCCTAAGCGTTCTTCTGCAATATCTGCCTTTCGATTAAGATAAGTGCCGGCAATAAAGAAGGGGAAAAAAGAGGAAGGAAAGGGAAGAAAGAAGAAGGAAGAAATTATGGAAGTGGAAAGTGAAAAAGATATGTATATCAGTAACAGTGGGTCTAATTTCACCGAGTACCGAACATTCTATTGTGCATCCCTTAGAGTTTTGAAATCCTCTGAATATTTAAATGCCACCCAAGTTCGCCATAGGTCATTACATTTTTCAGTGGTTTCTGTGGCTATTGCTTTAATTTCCTTGATATTATATATGTTGTTAATTGTATAAAGCCACTCTTTGATTGAGGGTGTCACATTAGTCCTCCAATTCTTTGGGATCAGTACCTTTGCTGCTGTAAACAGGAATCTCAGCAATTACTTTTTGTATTTCTTCATAGGTCCACTAGAAATATGTAGAAGGCAGCACTTAATGGGATGCTTGTATCGATAATGTGTCTGATTATCTCACATACCTTTTGCCAAAAGGGACGTATTAAAGAGCACTCCCACCATACATGGTACAAAGTGCCTTTTTCCTTTTCGCAGCGCCAGCATAAATCTGTAACCGAGGGGAACCACTTATGAATTTTTTCAGGTGTGTTGTACCAATTTATGAGGAGTTTGTATGAAGCTTCTTGGTGACGGGTGTTAATCGAGTACTTATGAGCAAACACACAAGCATGTAGCCACTGAGTGTCATCAAAAGATGTGTGTAGTGTGTTTTCCCAAAACAGCTTATTTTTGTTTAAATTCATTTTTTCAATACCCGAAGACTGAAGCCAGTCACAAAGAAAAGATCTGGATTCATCAACTCTCAGACCTTTCACACAAAGCTCCTCAAACATGGTTGTTCGTCTAGAATAGTCAGTCCGCCTCTTAGAAGCGGTTACAAAGCTAATCATTTGGCAGTAGTCCCAGTTGGCAAAAGCATGTTCTCCCCTATCTATGTTAAGTTCTATAAGCGTTTTCAATTTGCCCCTCTGAAAGCAGTCCATCGCCAGTAATAGCCTATCACCTACTCCTTGCTGGTGTTTGCGTGCCTGAAGTCCTGGAAGGAAACCTGGGTTGGAGCCTAGTGGTGTTAGTGGGTCTTGCGTAGAGGTCAAGTCTGTATGTTTCATGACTTTCTGACTTCATCCGCTTAGGACAATGATCCCACTCTATCCAAGGGGAGAACACCACGGGTAAAGGTCCCGCAGCATTCTCCAGTGCGATGCAGTCCTTATTATCAGCATGACAATGCCAATCTATTATTCTGGTTAATTGTGTGGCCAGGTAGTAATTACCAAAGTTTGGAAATCCCTTGCCTCCCTGATGTTTAGCTCTCATTAATAACTGCAGCCTAATTCTTGGCTTCTTTGTTGCCCATAAGAATATCCTTAGCATAGCATTTAAGGACTTCAAGAAACTGGCTGGCAGGATAATTGATAGGGTGTGGAAGAAATACAAAATCCTGGGCAAAATCGTAATTTTTATTATTGCTGCCCTGCCAAACCAGGAAAAAATTTTCAAGGACCAGTTCTCCAAGTCCTTCTTGACTCGCTGAAGTAGGGGCTTGAAGTTCTGTTCGTATATTGGGTCTAGTGTTGGTGTCATTCGGACTCCCAGATATTTTAAGTCCTTCCTAACCCAAGCAAACATACAATTTCTTTGAGTAAGGGATAATGTGTCCTCTGGTAGTGTTAAATTCATCGCCTCCAACTTTTTGTAATTTACTTTAACCACTCCAGATCCACGCTATTGCCATAGTACGGCTCCAGCGCGGATCTGGAATACCGGGACGACGTCGTCCCTGTGCACGCTCCTCGCGCGCCCCCTAGTGGCAGCAGCGGCGCACGCTGCGCAATCGTGCCCGTGGCTCGGGCGGACTCGATGTCTGCCCAAGACCCGCCGATCTCTTTTAGGAGCCTCAGAACGGGGAACCGCCGATGTAAACACGGCGGTTCCCCGTTCTGTGACAGGGGACATGACAGATCTACTGATCCCTGTCACTGGGATCAGTTAGATCTGTTATGTCCCGGCCAGCCCTGCCCCCCACAGTTAGAACACACCCAGGGAACATATTTAACCCCTTCACTGCCCCCTGCAGGTTAACCCCTTCACTGCCAGTGACATTTACACAGTAATCAGTGGACATTTAAATTTCTGATCGCTGTATAAATGTCATTGGCCCCAAAAATGTGTAAAAAATGTCCGTCATTTCTGCGGCAATATCGCAGTCCCGATAAAAATCGCAGATCGCCGCCATTACTAGTAAAAAAAAAAAAATAATAAAAACGCCATAAATCAATTCCCAGTTTGTAGATGCGATAACCTTTACGCAAACCAATCAATATACGCCGATTGCGATTTTTTTTTTTACCAAAAATATGTAGAAGAATATATAAATAATTTTTTTAATGGATTTGTACTTTAGCAAAAAGTAAAAAATATTGTTCTTTTTTGCAAAATTGTCGCTCATTTTTTGTTTATAGCGGTGATCAGAAATGACGCAGAGGTGATCAAATACCACCAAAAGAAAGCTCTATTTGTGGGAAAAAACGCTGGGTACAACGCTGCACACGACCGCGCAATTGTCATTCAAAATGCGACAGCGCTGAAAGCCAAAAATTGGTCTGGGCAGGAGGGGGGTTTAAGTGCCCAGTAAGGAAGGGGTTAAAGTTGGATAAGTATCCAAATTGTGCAAAAGTCTTGCATAGATTAGGTAAGATAATGTGTGGCTGAGTGATGAAGAACAAAAGATCGTCGACGTAGGCAGCAACCTTATAGATCTTTCCCCCTATTGCAAACCTGTGTATTGCACATACTTTATTAACCATTCGGATAAGTGGTTCTATGGAGAAAATGAACAATAACGGAGATAGGGGACAGCCTTGACACATGCCATTACGAATGGTTACGGTCTCGGAGAGTGTGCCACTGATTTTTATATTGGCCGATGGATTCTGGTTAAGTGCCGAATTCCATGACAACGTATGCTTCTGTAATCCTATATGTTCACACGTAGCTAGCAAAAAATCCCACGAGACGCGGTCGAAGGCCTTCTCTGCGTCAGTCGAAAGGACCATGCCCTCAAAGCCCTCCGACCACGCCCCGTGTATGATCTTCAGTGCCTTGATTACATCATCTCTGGCCTCTCTACCTGCCATGAAACCCACCTGTTCTGGACCTATCTGTTGGGTCAGTAGTGGTCGCAGGCGATTCGCTAACATTTTTGTAAACAGCTTCAGATCCAAATTGAGTAATGAGATAGGCCTGTAATTCGAACAGTCCAAAGTATCTTTGTCGGGTTTGGGTAACACTGTCATGTGAGCCCGTAAGAATTTTGCAGGGGTCTCCATTTTGTTTTTAAGAGCGGTCAACGCTTTTATGAGTTGTGGGGACAGGAGACTGGGGACAATTTTATAATAATGTGCCATAAATCCATCTGTACCTGGGCTTTTCCCTGGATTGAGTGCTTTAATTACCTGCATCAATTCCTCTTCTGTAATTGGGGCTTCTAATTGTAGTGCATCATTTTCTTCCAACTTTGGTAGGCCACTATCTCGTAGGTACTGCTTAATAAGGGAGGAGCGTGTTCCTGACATATCTGTGGGCCTGTGGTGTGGAGGTAAGTTGTATAGGTCAGTATAGAACTTGTGGAATACTTGAGCAATTTTTCCTGTTTCATGAATTATGTGGCCAGATTTATTCTTAATGACTGGGATATTATTTGAAACCTGTACTTCTTTAAGGGCTTTAGCTAGCTTCCCTGCCCTATTCCCATGCTTGTAGAAAAAAACTTTTTTAGGAAAAGTATTCTTTGTGCTTTTAAGTCCAGTAAAGATTGTAGTTGTTTTCTCGCCTCCAATAATTCTGCCCCTGTTTCTACCGCCAGCGTTTGTTTGTGTTTGGACTCTAGGTAATTGATCTTGTGGATCAAATCTGAGATCTCCTGCATAGACTTTCTTTTCCTCTCTGTGCCGAGTCTCATTAATTCCCCTCTGACCACGCACTTGTGTGCCATCCACACTGTCAGTGGGGAAATTTCCTCTGAAGAATTTTCCCTAAAGTAATTATGAATTGTTTCTGAAATCTTTTTTTGAATGTTAGCAAACAGGGATTTAATCTCCACGAAGATGTCTTGCCACTCCTAGAGGGCATTTTGAGTGTAATTGACACTGGTGCATGGTCAGAAAAGGACCTAATGCCTATAGCAGCCAGTATTAAGAGTGAAAGTCTCTCAGAGATACAAAAATGTAATCTAGCCTCGTATATTTATTCCTCAGTGCAGAAAAGAATGTAAAATCCCTGTCTGTGGAGTTCGCCATCCTCCAGGAGTCAACCAATGTAAGAGATGTCAGTAAGGTTTTAATTTTACGTATCTTTCTGTATGACATACACGACACATCATCTGATGTGATTGTTATGTTTTCTTGCTTTTCGGAGTAGTTGTTCTTTCACTGGAAATAAATGTATTTTCATCAGCACATCCCTGGGAATTGAATCTGCCCGGTGTTTAGGCTTGGGAATGCGGTGGATACGGTCTGTGGTCATTTCTACTTGTGATAGGCCAGGAATTAAGGCAGAGATTAGTTCACGGGCGTAGTTTTGAAGGCCCTGTGGGGGGATCGTTTAGGGGACTCCACGCAGTTTGACGTTATTGCACCCTGAGCGGTCTTCAAGGTCTGCTAGCTTCGCTTTGATCCAAGTGGCATCTTCTTTCAAATCTTCGTAGGCGTCTACCAGTTCATTGACAGTATTTGTGCATTTTTACTCTCCATGTACCCAACCCTGTCTCCTATGTGCTGTATATCGTTGTTGAACTTATTGAAAAGGCCAGAGAGGTTAGACATTAGAGAGGATTGAAATGAAAGTAGCATTATTTTCATTGTGGAGTCGAGTACCGGTAGCCCTGTAGTTGGAAAAGATGGTATGGATGTGCATAGTTCCCCATCTGGGTTTGTGGGTATCAAATCTTTGCTCACCATTATTGCGATGTGAGCGGGTAAGTCCAGTCACATTCTGGCTTTGGCTGGGCTGCCTGTGGAAGGATATATGGGTGAAGAGTCACCTGTGTGGAGTGGACTAAGTGTGTTATCCTGGTCTTCAGGATCTGCATCCCGCAGATCGGTGTAAGCCGCAGATGAGGCGTTGGTGCTTTCATCGGCATTGATTAGTGTTCTGTTGTCCATTGGTGCTGGTCTGTGGAAGAAGGCTGTTAATTTTTTTGGGTGGTATTCCTCTTTCCTTTTCCTTGTTGCCATCTTACTTGGAAAGAACAGTACCAGAGTAAAAGGCGCTAGTGGCTAGTAGAGGCTCTCAGGAGGATAGAGTGCTCCAATCCTTGGCTCAGAGCCCTGGCTTAGACTGCCATTTTAATATCTGTGCCTTTTGCGCTCCTTGTGTCTAATGAGTCATCAGGCAGGAGGAGATGTGCTATGGATTGGTGTGGGGTACTGCTTAGAAGGAAGCTATTAGTAAGGGAAGTTAACTGATCTGTCCCAGGCTCCCAAGCACTGCGGTGGCTGTGGTATTTGTAATATTGCAGGCCCTGGGTGTAGCAAGATTGCCGCCACAGAGGATTTAGTAGGCCGCAATGAAGTCGCGGTCTTGCGTACCAGCTGTGCGGCCGAGAATCAAGTTCACAGGCCACTATAGTTGGATCCACTGGGCACAGTTCTGCAAAGGAAAAGAATGGGAGGTGGACTCCTGCCTGGATGGTGTATATGGGTATTGGGTGTGAGAGGCAGCAAAGAAGGCCAGCTGTGCTGGCGGCCTGAACAGTCTGAGGTGGCGCCTTAAAACCATCAAAAACTGGCTCCGATCCACAGCAGGGAGTGAGAGGAGAAGGGCTGATGTGGTGATACCTTTTTAAACGCTGCTGCAGCAGGATTGCGGTGGATTGCTCTCTGGATCACTGGAGCTCCTTCTCTGTGCTTCCGCCGCCGTCCGTGCCAGGCCATGCTCCCTCTCTCATTTTATTTTTTTTTCACCATGTGAGCTACAAATGGATCTTTGGCATTTGTAAGTTGCCATGAAAAGTTGTTTTGCTTGTGTGTACTTAAAACAACTAAATTCAATAAAAAAGTATCTGATTAAAAAAATTACCTTTAATTAAATTCCTTTATTTTCTAATTTACATCTACAATTGACTAATTTAAATTAATAATGATACAAATGAAATATTAACATAATTATTTTACACTTGTTTGCCATAAATTCTAGAATAATTTTTCTATTGAACATAGAATTCATGAAAACAGCCTTATTAGTTAAGCAATAACAATCACCAGTATTACCATTTTATATGAAATATCAGATTGTATTTGAGTCTGTTCAAAAGTCAAAACACAATGTTACATATGAGGTGCAGTAAAATGCTAACCTAATATAGGAACTGTCCAGAAAGCTTTTTATCAATTTTAAATGACATCTCTAGCAGGGACACTGCGAATCACATTGATTCCCTTGCTGGGGGTTCTATTGACTTGATCTGTCATGAGCTGTGTAGTGCAGTGTGCTGTGAAGCATGTTTGAAATCCTTTCATTTCAGGTACTATATATTATTTACAAATGCCAAGGCAATGTTGCTTAAGCTAGAATCTGAATGATTAGGACTAAAACATGAAAAATGTGAGTGCAATCATTGCTTACAAAGATTCCCTTAATTGTGTATTTGATGTTCATGAAAAACTGTTTTTATAAATCCATTATTGTATTGCCTGACAGACAACCTCAAACAAGAGCAATTGTACAATAACATTTTGAGGTACAGTAGAATATGTTGGTTAACCAAGACCACTATGGGAAAATTGTTATATTAGATAACACTATGAAAATGTTAAGCAAAGAACGAACTAACTAGGAGTAGTCTTACACTTCCTCCCTATCTCCCAAAACAGCCAACACTGGATACCAAACATCCTCCACAAAAACCTTCACTTCAAACACCTGATATAAACGAACGAAGACATGATTAGCATGGGACACTGGTCACCCTTACTCCCTTATCTGGGTAACCTCCAAGATTATCAGAGGGACTCTGGACATCTAACTCGAAATAGATCATACCCGAATTACAGGGTCAGGGATCAATCACTAACTACTTCTTTTCTCCAACAGGTTAGAAGACATATTCTTTAACCTAAGTTCCTTTATGAAACCATATGAGAGATGCATACTAATGCTCCCATTGTAACCTCATATGAGGCTGATTGGAACACAGGTGGTCACTGGATCCGATAGCAAGTCTGAGGGGAGTACATAACCACAAAATTGTATAATACTTAATATGAAGTGCAGGAATCCAGCACTCTGCCCTAATATCCACACTATACACCAAAATGCCCTAAACCAAACCCACCTCCTGCCTCCTTACCCAAATGTATAAAGGGAAGAAATTAATGAATCTTCTTGTCCAATCACCAAACATCTTTAACACCAATACCTGTACGCCCCTCGTGCATGCTTCTGCAATTTAAATTTAAATTCAACTTCTCAAACTTACTTTACAGACATGATCTAAATAGCTCGGAAATGACATACCTTAATCTAAAAGCCTGTCTACTTGTTTGTTAGTTTGTTAGTAACAGACCACCCACTCAGAAATAAGGCGCAACCTAAGTAATATGTATATGTCGTGCTCAACTGCTGTCACGTACCTGGTGGATGAGTCTGACTTATGCAGTGGGCAACCTCCCTTATGACCCTGACTCGGGAACCCCTGGTAGAGTAGACAGAAGGCTCGGGAGTGCAGGATGGCATGAGGGTCGGACTGGGTCACTGGTGTAGATAGGAGTCCGTTGGTGCACTCGTGCACGGAGAAAAGGGTCGTACAGGCTGGGTCGTTAACTGGCGGACTGTGAGGTACAACGGGGTCAAGCAGAAGAAGGGTCAAGTCCGAGCAAAGTTCATTAACAGGCTGGCGTGCGGTACAAGGGAGCAAGCAGAAGGATGGTCGGTTCGAGCTGGGTCCTTAACAGGCAAGCAGGCAGAAGTACAGGAGGATCAGGCAGGAGAGTAATCGTAGGTAATCCAGAGGTCGGTGCAAGCAGAAATCAGCAGGGTCAGGCTATCTGTGTCACAGGAACAGGAAATCAGGATACAGGTTGCTCAGACACACACACTATATGCTGTAGATCAGACAGCACGTGTTGCAGGGTGCACACTGTTTAAATAGAGCTGCCCGGCACCGCCTCCTCCGGAAATGTGAAGAAACCACAACAAAATGCAGACAAGTCCTCAGCACAGTCTTCTCTTAAACATTGCCCCCCCCCCCAAGGGGCAGCCTCAGGATGCCCAACAGGGCCCTCAGTTCCGGGTGACTCCTCCAAAAGGACCTGATACGCTCCTTGGCATGAATGTGTCTTTGGGGTACCCAAGAGTTTTCTTCGGGTCCGTACTCCTTTCACTTGATCAAAAACTGCATTACACCCCCTCTTACTCTGCAGTCGATGATTGCCTCGATCTCAAATTCCTCCTCACCATCAATTAAAATTGGCCCAGGAGGGGCTGATCTCCTTTCCAGGAACTGGTCCTGGACAACTGGTTTCAACAGGGATACATGAAACACAGGATGTACCTTGAGAGACGGAGGGAGGCTCAACTCGTAAGCCACCTTGTTAATTCTCCTCTTGATCGGAAAAGGGCCGATGAACTTAGGTCCCAACTTTTTGGAGGGACAGGCCAGTTTCAGGTTCTTAGTGGCCAGCCAGACTTAGTTGCCTGGTTGCAGATCCAGCTCCCCTCATCTCCTCCTGTCAAATGTCCGCTTACTAGATTCCTGGGATCGAGCTAATGTCTCCCGCAGGAGTTTGCTGTTCTCCACCAAGAAGTTGGCCATGTCTTTAGAGTCTGTTGGTGCACTCGTGCACAGAGAAAATGGTCGTACAGGCTGGGTCGTTAACTGGTGGACTGTGAGGTACAACGGGGTCAGGCAGAAGAAGGGTCAAGTGCGAGCAAAGTTCGTTAACAGGCTGGCGGTGCGGTACAAGGGCGCAAGCAGAAGGATGGTCGGTTCGAGTTGGGTCATTAACAGGCAGGCAGAAGTACAGGAGGATCAGGCAGGAAAGTAGTCGTAGGTAATCCAGAGGTCGTTGCAGGCAGAAATCAGCAGGGTCAGGCTAACCGGGTCACAGGAACAGGAAATCAGGATACAGGTTGCTCAGACACACACACTATACGCTGTAGATCAGACAGCACGTGCTGCAGGGTGCACACTGTTTAAATAGAGCTGCCCGGCACCGCCCCCGGCCAAATCTACCCTCAACACTACTACAAGCTATACTGACCTCTCAGGAGTTCGAGACCACCTCCATGGCATAACCACAGCCTACCTCTCCCACACACAGCAGCTTTGTAAACAGCTGCTGACTACAGCCGGCCTATCCTCCTTAGTGTAGGTGGGTTTGTGGTTTCAATCCCACCCTCGGCCAATGAATCCCCACCAACCCCCCCCTAACTACCCCCTAGTCGACAGCTCAATCCCACTCCCAACACTAATTCCATACATCTCCTACCACCTCACTACCCCTTCTACCCACACATCTTATGTAAGGGCAAACTCCTTCTTGCCCCCTCTCCGGTGTCTTTACAACCAGAGGCCTTTTAACCAAAACCCGAAATGGCAACACTCAGAGAAAAAAACAAAAATGTAACCCTAAAAATCCCCTCCCTTAATGTCAGGGGCCTCAACACACCAGAAAAGAGAACACAAGTTCTCTCCTACATGAAAAATCTATGTGCAGACATAGTGTTTCTGCAAGAAACACACTTCCCACAGATGCAATCCCAAAACTCCTGAATAAACACTACACACAATGTTACCACACGCCTTCACACACATCCAAAATAAAGGGTGTATCTATACTCATCTATACTCATCCCTGAAGGGCCTGGTATGGGCTGGGGGGGACCCTACACAAATTTTTTCAGTGATTTATTATTCCCAGGAGTCGACAATACATTACAGTCGTGAGTGATTTTAAATGACATTTTTCCTTTACAAATGTAATTTTACTCTGGGACTGTTCTAAACATCACAGAGGTGAACCCTTTTACAGGCAGACTAAGGGGACCCCCAGGCACATTATTTAAAGGAATATTTCATTTTTTTATTTCAATGTTTTTTTATTAAATTTTGCATATTACGAAGATACGTAAAGTCGTTAGCAGGAAAAAGGCAATATAGTTGTGTCGTAGATTATAACATATGGGATCTACAGTTGGTAGCACAGTACATAGTAGTATCTATCAGTTGTGTACACAGAAGGACACCAGCAGGCCATACATGACTTCAAGATTTGCAATGAGTGACCAATCCGCTCCCCAGCCCGGGCACCCCAACTTGGGTTCACACTGTATCTGTTGGGCGAGGGAACGTCCTGGCAGCCCTCTTCATATTTATCAATCGTATATTTACTGGGTATGTTATGAGGGTGTTTTGATTGATCATATAGTTATTCAGGCTGGAGCCTGTTTGGTGACTTAATATAGGCTGGTGTATCCCCCTGCATGCACAACTACAAGGTATAAACAGCATAAGTATCTATTTAGTGGCTGTGAAGTTCAAAGCCAGGGATGAGCCTAGAAAAGGGAGAAACTAACAATGAACCACGCTGGTAGACATCAGTTGGGTGTTCCAAATGTTACCATTTCAGATTTGAGATATCTAATCCCTACTATGGTGTTGTATATCGTTCTAAACTGCCAGGGGGTGAGAACTGAGGGTGTGTGTAGTGGGGAAAGACTGGTAGTCAAGTCCAGAGTGTGTTATAAGGGGGCACTTCTCTGATCTTCAATCCAGGGTGTCCAAGATTTAATACATTTTGAGGTAGTGAGGTTGGCTTTAGCGAACACCGCTTCCATCTGATAATGTGAATTTAGTAATCTGATAAGGTCCGAGGAGGTAGGTGGTTGGACCGATTTCCATTTTTTTTGCAAGGGCTGAACGTGCGGCAATCAAGATGTGTGTGGCAAGAATCTGCACATGGCCTGGCCAGGTGGGTATTGATAGACCAATGAGAAGGTCTAAAGAGGACATTGATGTCGGACTGTTGCAGAGAGAGGATAACATGTGTGTGACTTCCTGCCAGTAGGGTTTAATGTGGCAACACTCCCACCATATGTGGTATAGTGTTCCTCTTTCTTTTTTTTTTTGTTTACAAATTTTTTATTGGAAGGAAATAAAGAGGGATACATAGATATATCAATACAAAATATAGTACTGTATAACAAGTGGTTTTAGCATGAGAATAGAATAACATCTTAGAGGTGGTAAACATTACAAGTGGTAAGAATCATATAGTGGATTACAATGAAGATATATTCTGAAGAGTAACATTAGAGATTGGTATCAATGAATGCTTAATGGAAAACCTGGGGAACATATCACGTCATATCCCAGTATGACCATTTTTCTTTATGGATATGTCTAGAGTCATGTAATGTGTGATGAATGTATTCTGTGATTCTGATTTGATCCATTCTATGTAGGACTTGCGACCAGGGAAGATTATTGGATCTCCAATTGCAAGCTATCATCCACAAAATAGCACTGAATAAAGAATGAATAAGTCTTAAGCATTGTATAGGGATATCTGGTATAGATTGAAACAATAAGCATATTTGAGGGGAAAAAGAAATTTGTTTGTTCACAAATTTGGAGATCCTGCTCTTGGCTAAGTTCCAAATAGAGGGATATGTTACGAATTCTGAATAAGTAAGAAATAAGTCACGATAAAACACCTACTATCGAACGTTAACCTCTAGGTTATTAGAAGGGACCAGCGTTCAGGATGTATCTTACCTAGTTTAGTCTTAGTGTCTTATGTAAGTAGTGTGTAATGTACTGAGATCTGTATAGGTATTTCTTTTTACCAGTATGACCCTATACTGCACTATACAAGGGGTCCAAAAGGTAATTCGTAAGTAACTATGGTTAGAGATTACAATGAGAAGTCTTATATAGAAGTAACATTAGGTGATATACTAAGAATGGTGAACATTACAAATGGTGGA
>BLSH010161349.1:102721-113419 GCA_018402905.1 Glandirana rugosa | reverse complement strand
ACCGTCACCACACCTACCCCACACCTAGTCACCGTCACAATTTGACACAATGGACACACAAGTAAAAAAAATAAAAAAAATGAACACACAGGTAACACAGTTTAACACTGCCACTGATCCACACCCCATCCACACCACTGCCACTGATCCCAGCCTCCTAAATAAGGACTACAGGTCCCAGCATGAAGCCCTGGGATCTAAGGGGTTACACCCTTAAAATGCAGGGCTTCATGCTGGGACTTGTAGTCCTTCAATTTTGGAATCAGGTAGGTTAGTGTAGTGGTCAGTGTAGGAATCAGGTAGGTCAGTGTAGGAATCAGGTAGGTTAGTGTAGTGGTCAGTGTAGGAATCAGGTAGGTTAGGGTAGTAGACAGTGTAGGAATCAAGTTTGTTAGTGTAGTGGTCAGTGTAGGAATCAGGTAGGTCAGTGTAGGAATCAGGTAGGTTAGTGTAGTAGACAGTGTAGGAATCAAGTTTGTTAGTGTAGTGGTCAGTGTAGGAATCAGGTAGGTCAGTGTAGGAATCATATGTATGAGTATAAATCCCCCCCCCCCCGTCACGTTTTATAGTTGCCCCCCTACTTTGGCCCCTGTCCCCCCATGTGCCCCCCCCCCCCTAAATATGAAAGCTGGAGATGTCACTGATGCTAGTCCTCTCCTTTTATTTACTTCACAACTGAATTCCTGTCTGGTGAACATGGCCTCAGCTAGACGCAAAAAGTTAATTGAAAGCATGTTCTTTGCACCCTTCTAAACTAGATTAGACATATTCAAGTTTTCAGGCTTAGTTCTTCAGAAAAGCACATATTTCACCTTCCACCAATTTCGAGCAGTCAGAATAAGAAAAGATTGTTGTGGGTTCCAGTACATTGCTCGTTGCATTGATAAAAACAGACCTTATTATGTGTGGTGTTCATGTCCTGCATATAAAGTGACATTTCACTCTGCCTGCAGCTGATCTCAGATCTCTTGCATTTCATTATAGATTTCCTAGAGCAATAACAATACAACACAAGCAATTTCTGATATTCAGAGTTTAGAGAAAACAAGTAATTTTAATCTGAATACTCACAGACCGCCTTGCCAAGAACATAGATATGTGATCCTTCTATTTCCTGACTCAGTTCAAAGTATGCTTGTTAATTGTCACTGTGGGAGAGGCCAGAGGAGAGCTTGCACAAGTTAGGAGGCAGTATTATTAACTATTCTGGAGTTCACGTGTAAAGTTAAATGACTGACTAAAAACCCTAAAAAGGTATATACAGGCTAAGGGGGACTCAGAGGTTTTTTGGCCTGCATTGAATATATGCAAAATATACGTTGTGGACCTGTGGTACTGAGAATATGACTCCTGCTCTACAAATACCTCAGGGGTAGCTTTCTTTAGTCAATGAGAATTCCTCTTCATTACCTGAATTTACCTATCGTCATAGATTTAGGAGATTATAAACCATATAAGAAAACACATGGAACCGTTCTTTGCTGAACCTGCTCTCTGAATCACTACTTTGGCGACAACAACTCCCACCAGGGCAAAATGATACCTGCTGTTAAATCCATTTTTTTTTTTTTTAACAGAAAAAAATCATTCACAACAACAGTGAGGTACATAATACACAGAGAGAACATACATCATATAAGTCCTTAAATCCTTTTTTAAATGCATGAAATTGTTCTGTTATTTTTTTTCAATATCAGATGCGTAATAGATCTGAATACAATAAATGTTTATGCAGCTGTGTGAATGTCTCCACTGAAAACAATACAGCTGCATTCAGATCCTTAAAACGAAGTTCCACCCAAAAGTGGAACTTCCGCTTTAAGCACTCCTCGCCCTCTTACATGCCACATTTGGCATGTATTGTTTTTTGGGGGGGAGCGGGTACCTAGTTTTGACAGGTACTTCCTATCCCACTTTCTGCTTTGGTCGCCTCACCGCCTAGGCGACTTCTCCTATCCCCCTGCCTCTCTGAAATCTTCTGGGACACGTCACAGGTCCCAGAAGATTTCCTGGCCACTAAGATCGCAGTGCGACTCGTGCATGTGCAGTGCGCACCCGGCTGTGAAGCCGCAAGCTGTTGCAGCCGGGTGCTCACACTTGCAAGGACTGTGCCATGGAGAGGAGAGGGAGAGGGAGAGGGAGAGGAGGGAGGCTTCAGATGGTCACATCATGGACCGTGGGACAGGTGAGTGGCTATTTATTAAAAGTTAGAAGCTACACATTTTGTAGCTGCTTACTTTTAATAAACATACAAATGAGTGGAATTCCGCTTTAAGTAAAAAACACTTGTAAAATGCTATTTTTTTTACTGCAATGTGACTGAGGCCTTTTTTTTGTATATTTTTGTCTTGAATTTATTTGTCAGGATTGGACTAGGGGTGAACTCAGTGTCCAGTCCAAATGTAAGTTCAGACCTAACATTGGCTATTTGGATGTTCGTTCAAATGCCTGAACATTTATGGCATGACAGCTTCTGGCTGCCAAAAGTCGTTAAGGAAGCAGCGGCTGCTTGCACCTGCTGCACCCTTACCAACCACTGTCACCCATCCCATTTACGGACATGGTTAGGACCCCCAGCCACGTACGCAAATGGGCACATGGCCATATTTGGACATTGATGTGACCACTATCCCTGCCCCTTCCGTTATATACAATAGTTGACATTTTAGGGAGCTGTCATTCCACTAGTCTTACCATAGGGGTTTGGCCCTGCATGGCTGGTCCTCGGCTCTGACAGTGGATTTACAACAAGGGACCCTGGGAATTTTTTGTTTTTTTTAATAAAAGGACTTGTCAAACATTTGAGTGTGTTTATTTCCAGGTGACATAGTTTTTTTGGTGAATGAGTAGGGATACTAGGTACCCTATACTCTTTCACATGGGGTGGTTTCTGGGGTCCTTCTTCTTAGTAATGAAGGATTCCCGATTCCGATAAGCCCTTTGCCTGCAGACCTCACAACCACCAGGCAAGGGTTGTGGAGGAGAGGCTCGTGTCCATGTTGAGGGCACATGACCTAGCATGGTTAAGGGGAGGGTTAATTTTTTTAGAAATTACCCTCCCCAAATAGGATAGTGTGCTAAACCTGTAGGTAAATAAGGGAAATAGAACCATTGCTAAGTGAAAGAGTGGGTTTGATAATAAAGCTGACAGTGCCTTCACCCAGGAAGGGGCCTCTGTGAACAAATGGGTATTCCCTTTTTGGGAACCTGTTCAGTAATCAAATCAAACGGAACCGCTTCCCACATTCCGCTTGAGTGCTTCTGTCAGTATACCGCATCCTAAGCTCTGGAACACGAGACCAGTGAATCTGGCTATAGTTACCCCAAGAACTAGGCAATACCAGTAAACCAGAATAAGAACTGTTTATTTGAACAAGAATACAGGCTTTTATACATTTGAGAAGGACATTCCCCCCTCCTGATCATATTACCCTAACAATACAAACTGCACACAGGAATATAATTACAACAACCAATATATACTATAAACATTACATTTATTAGCCACCTGGATGACTCAGAGGTCTCAGACCAGGTCAGACTTGCCGACATCTAGCTCAGAAGGTACAATAAAAACAGGTGAAAAAAAAGGTGTGGCGCTAACTCGTATACCAATATTAGTGTAGATAATAAGTGACAAGATCGATTTATAAACATTCACAAATAATGAAGTAAGAGTCTTTAAAAATAAAACAAGTATCTTCACAGTAAAGTCCATACACCGTGCTGCACAAAGTAGTGTAGATTCTATTATATCTTTCAACTTGTGCTCCACCACAAAATCGGGCATAGGGAGTGCAAACTCACCAGAACAATGAATCAAATGAGCATTATAGCAATAATGGATGTCTCCAACCAGCAGTATGTAAATGGAAACGATATCCTTGACCACCACAATATCTCCTTGGCAATATCAGGCATAAACACTCGGGAAAAGCATATGAAGGATCAACGTGCAATATGTTTATTTACAGTTGACAAGAACAATTAAATATAAGGTTACCCTCACATATTATGGTGCTGTAAGTCAGCGCCAACATGTACAGCTTCTACAGTGTGTTTGCTGTGTCCAAACAGCGCGCATGCGTTCCAACACACAAGGGATCGGAACCAAGGAACCCGGAAGTGATGTCAATCAAGGATGGATGAGGGGCCTCTTAGCATTTCATGTCTTAACACATCATTACATCGCATAACAGAATATGTAAAAAGGAAATCAAGAGCGCAAAAATTCAAAATGATCGTCAGATTGCAAAAGATAGTAGGACAACCCCCCAAAAATTCTTCAAATATATTAATAGTAAAAAGGTCAAGTCTGCGCATGTAGGCCCTTTACAAAATAATCCTGAGTGGGTGACTGGGGACAAAGAGAAGGCATACTTTCTTCAGCTTTGTGTATACAAAGGAGCATGGGGGAGCTCATGTCCATAATGGGGGTGGTAGTGACACAGCCCCAATTGATCCGCAATGGCTCAAAAGTGAAATGGTCCAGAGGCATTTAGACAGAATAAAGGTGGATAAAGCACCTGGATCAGATGGCATGCACCCACAGATCCTAAAAGAATTTCAAGGCCATTGTATCTGATTTTTAGGGACTCGGTAATGACTGGAATAGTACCACTGGATTGGCGTAGGGCCAACGTGGTGCCCATATTTAAAAAGGGATCAAAGTCTTTACCGATTAACTATAGACCTGTTCGTTTAACTTCTATAGTTGGGAAGATATTGGAGAGTTTAACCACTTCAGCCCCAGAAGGATTTCCAGCTTTAGGACCAGAGCATTTTTTTCAATTTGGCACTGCGTCACTTCAAATGGTAATTGCGCGGTCATGCAATGCAGTACCCAAACGAAATTTGCGTCCTTTTTTTCCCACAAATAGAGCTTTCTTTTGGTGGTATTTGTTCACCACTGAGCTTTTTATTTTTTGCGATATAAACAAAAAAGGAATGGAAATTTTGAAAAAAATTGATATTTTCAACTTTATGTTATTACAAAAATACAATGAACTACATTTTAGTCATAAATTTTTGCCAAAATGCATTCAGCCACATGTCTTGGGTAAAAGAAAAAAACAATTAGCGTATATTTATTGCTTTACGCAAAAGTTATAGCGTCTACAAACTAGGGTACATTTTCTGGAATTTATGCAGGTTTTATTTTATGACTGCCTATTTCATTTCTTGAGGTGCTAAAATGGAGGGGCAGTACAACCCCCCCCCCCAATGACCCCATTTTGGAAAGTAGACACCCCAAGGAATTTGCTCAGACGCATGTTGAGGACAGTGAACATTTTATTTTTTTGTCATAAGTGATTGAAAAATGACCAAAAAAAAATAAATAAAAATGACACAAAGTTGTTACTGAAATTATATATTGCTCACATATGCCATGGGTATATGTGGAGTTACACCCCAAAATACATTCTACTGCTTCTCCTGAGTATGGTGATTCAAACGCAATTTTTGGGGAAAAAAACACTTTTTTGAATTTGAATGCACAAAAACATACTATTTTGCCCAAATTTTTGGTGAAACATAAAAGTTGATCTCATGCCGAGTGCATAGACACCAAACATGACATGCTTTAAAAATGACGCACACCCACGAAGCGGTGACAAACTATATATATTTTTAAAAGCCTTTGCAGGTTACCACTTCAGATCTGCAGAGGAGGTCTACTGCTAGAATTACTGCCCTCGATCTGATGTTCGCGTTGATACCTCACATGCATGGTGAAATTGTTGTTTACATATGACACAAGACTGACGCTTGCGTCCATCTTTGCGCGCGTGCATGGGGTCCCAGGGATGCATTTTTTTTTAAATTATTCATTTTGCTTTTTTATTTTATTTTTACACTGTCCCTTTCATTTTTTTTAATCATTTTTATTTTTATCACAAGGATTTTAAATATCCCCTATGATACAAATAGGTATTGTCGCATATTTTTTTTTGTTTTAATTTGTGGTCTACTAAACTCTAGATCTTTCCCCAGCCCTTAAAGCATCTGACCACACCAAAATCAGTGTGATAAAATGCTTCCCCAATTTCCCAATGGCGCTGTTTATATCTGGCGAAACTGAAGTCACAAAATGATCGTAGCCTCCGGTTTCTTAGGCCATTCTAGTCTTCAATCAGCTCTATGGTCAGCTGGCGGAACCACCAGCTGCATTCTCACGTTCCCCAGTGGGACAGGATAGCCTGAGAAGACCAGCAACACACTAGTATGTCACTGGTCCTTGTTGGGCATATATTGTAATGTTCTCTTTTTCATGAAAAAAAAGAATCAATCGGTGGGTATGCCCACCATTAGAAAATCTCCCTTCATCCTCCCACTTCTAATGGTGGGCATAGCCACTTTTTAAAAAAATATACCAGAGCATAGGGGCAATCCGCCCCAATTTCCTCCCACTGCCCCTATGCTCCGGTATATTTGCTCTTTTTTTAACTGTGGTGGTGAAATCACCGGCAACAGCGCTGGAGTCGCTGCTTTATGAATGGTGGGAGCAAACACTTTTGCTGTCACCATTAATAAATCAGTGCTGCAGCTGAATAGTGTACCTGAAAAGGAATAAACAATTAATAAAACACAGTAACTTAAAAAATTACATACCTGCTAAGAAGAAAAAAAAAATTATAAAACGCATTAACAATAAAACATTACAGGTAAGCAGTAACAAAAAAATTACATACCTGCAAAGAAAACATGATAAAAACAGTAACAAACAGGTATGCATAGAAAATATTAACAATAGAGAGAGAACAGAGAGAGATTAGAGAGAAAACAAGAGAGAGAGAGAAAAAAGAAACGTACAACTGTTTTTGTTTTTTTTATCTTTTTGTTTTTTTTAACTTTTTTTTATTTTTTTGTTGTTTTAATTTTTTTTTTATTTTTGTGGGGGTTTTTTGGTATGCCTTTTTTTTTCTGTAACTAAAAATCGGTTCCAGGTTTGGGTCTCTCAAAATGCACTGGCATCTTTGGAGACCCTATGTCAGTGTGCCTATCGCTGTGTCTGCTGCACCCTACGCTAATGATTCATTAATGTGTGATAGTGTTCAAAACAGTCATTGATGCAGAGACCAGGCTGGTCAGGACAGGTGGAACAATAACTGCGGGTGTCACGCCTGTATCCGCGTCGTCTGCAGACACGACATCTCTTTTGGGGTGCTCTGTGGCCTGGGGTACCAGGGAGGACACGTGGAAAGTGCCTCCCATGCAGCCGGCTAACTGCATTCACATTGTGAAGTGGGGGTGCAGCACCATCTGGATACAGAAGGGCTGTGACGATCTCTTCCATGAATTTGAGGAAGGATCCTGTCAGTCCTGACGCTCTGTATAAGACATGAGCGTTCAGCAAAGCCAATTGAAAAAGGTATAGAGACACTTTTTTGTACCAGCGTCTCGCTCTATGGGCAATTAGGTATGGCACCAGTAACTGATCATTGAGGTCCACCCCTTCCATATTTAGGTTATATTCGTGGACACAGGGGGGTTTCTCCACAAGACCAGTCGCTGTAGAAATTTGGACAGTCGTATCTGCATGAAGGGAGGTCAGAACGAAAAGATTCCGATTGTCCCTTCACTTTATCACGAGCAAATTATTACACTTAGCGCAGGCTCTCTCCCCCCGACTAAGACGGGATTCTACAAGCCATTGGGGGAAGCCCCGGCAATTAGGTTGCATGGTGCCACATGCGCCAATCTGATGATCAAACAAGTGACTAAAAAGTGGCACGCTCGTGTAATAATTGTCCACGTACAAGTGGTACCCCTTTCCGAATAAGGGTGACACCAAGCTCCACACAATCTTGCCAGCGCTCCCCATGTAGTCTGGGCATCCTTCCAGCTCTACGTGACCATCTTTGTCCTCATAAACCGTGAAACTATGTGTATAGCCTGTGGCCCTGTCACAGAGCTTATACAGTTTGACCCCGTATCTGGCACACTTGCTGGGGATGTACTGCTTGAAAGCAAGACGGCCAGAAAATGTAACCAGGGACTCGTCCACGCACACAACTTGGTTGGGAATAAAAAGTGCGGTGAACTTCTGGTTGAAGTGGTTTATGAGGGGCCGAATTTTGTAGAGTCGGTCAAATTCAGGGTCACCCCATGGACGACTGAGTTCATTGTCACTGAAGTGCATGAACCGCAAAAAAGGGAGTTTATTATAACTTACCGTAAAATCCTTTTCTCTGAGTTCACTGACAGATGCAGCCTTCTTACGACACGTGGGTTATGCTCATATCACTAGGAGTAGACTAGGCAAAAATAAAACAAAAGCATAGGTTGGCCCCTCCCAGGGGGCTGCCCTCACCTTAGCATATAATCCCCCTGCTCTGCATAGCACATCAGTTCGTAACAAGCCGTACAAACTCAACACAGAGGGGTGGGTGCTGCGTCTGTCAGTGAACTCAGAGAAAAGGATTTTACGGTAAGTTATAATAAAATCCCTTTTACTCTTCTGTTCACTGACAGACACAGCCTTCTTATGACACATGGGGACGTCCCAAAGCTGTGCCAATCAAGAGGGGTGGGCAAACTATAACAACTGTATCCAACAGAAAAATGCCCTCTCAGGCGGTGCTAATTGCGCCTACACTGCTGCTTGTAATACCTTGCGGCCAAAAGCAGCATCCGAAGATGCTGAAACATCAATTTTGTAAAACTTAGTAGGCCCAAGTAGCCGCTTTGCACACCTGAGACACCGAGGCTTGGTGTCTAAACGCCCAGGAAGTACTAACTGCCCTCGTGGAATGAGCCGTGACTGGAATCGGGGGAACCTTGCCCCGAATCTCATATGCATGAGTCACGGTCTTCCTTATCCAACGCAAAATGGTAGCTGATGAGGCCGCCATGCCTTTGCGCGACCCTTCCGTTAGCACAAATAAAGAATCACAAGACTTCCGAAAAGAAGCTGTAGAAAACAAATACACCCGCAAAGCCCTCACAACATCCAAAGAATGCAGTTCAACTTCTTTGGGATGCGACGGGTGTGGGCACAATGAGGGAAGAACAATATCCTCATTTAAATGAAAAGAAGAAACCACCTTCGGAAGAAACGAAGGGGAAGGTCGCAAAACCGCCTTGTCCTTATGAAGGACCAAGTAAGGTGACTTGCAGGATAATGCTGCCAACTCAGACACCCGCCTAGCGGATGTGACAACAATCAGAAAAGCCACCTTCTGCGACAACAGTTGCAAGGGAATGTCCCTAATCTTTTCATATGGTGGTTTCTTCAGCACAGAAAGCACCAGATTCAAATCCCACGGTGCCAGAGGCGACCGTATCCGAGGAGCCACATGACGTACCCCCTGTACAAATGTACGGATCAATGAATGAGATGCCAAGGGCCATTGAAAAAGAACCGCCAGGGCCGAAATCTGACCCTTAAGCATACTTAACGCCAGGTTCTTGTCCAGTCCTTGCTGCAAAAAAGTCAGTACTCTGGACACTATATAAGAGCGGGGGTTCCAACCCCCTGCTTCGCACCAGGTAATATAGGCCTTCCAGGTCCTATGATAAATCTTACGCGAGGTACCTTTACGTGCTTCAATGGATGTAGGGACCATTCCCATTGATCCAGAGTACGGCAGCTGAGAAAGTCCGCCTGCCAATTTCCACGCATAGGATGTGGATTGCAGAGAGAGCTGGCACGTGAAGTTCTGCCCACCGAAGGATCAGAGCCGCTTCCGCGGCTGCTGCAGAGCTTCTTGTTCCGCCCTGATGGTTCACATATGCCACAGCCGTGGCATTGTCCGAATGAACCCGGACAGGGAGGCCTCGCAGCCTTTCTGACCAACGGGACAGACAAAGTCTGATCGCTCTCAGTTCCAGTACATTTATTGGAAGACAAGCTTCCTGCACTGACCAATGACCCTTGGCAGAGAACTGACCCAGGACCCCTCCCCAGCCCAATAGTCTGGCATCCGTCGTTACTATCGACCAATTGAGGGGGAGAAAACATTTCCCCAACTTTAGGGCTGGAGCCTGAATCCACCAAATCAAGGATCCTCGGGACTGATGATCCAACCTGATCCGTCTGTCTAGGGATAGGGGAGATTTGTCCCATTGCAACAAAATCGCCTTCTGCAAGAGCTGAGTGTGACTCTGGGCGTAAGGTATCGCTTCGAAAGTCGACACCATGAGCCCCAACACTCGCATACAGAACCGTAAGGAGGACCACTGGCGTGATAACAGGGTTCGCACTGCTGCCTGAAGTGTCAGGAGCTTGTTTGGTGGTAAAAACACCCTTGCCTGCACCGTGTCCAGAATCAGACCCAAGTATTCCAGCCGGCAGGATGGAGTCAACGATGACTTCTGCAGGTTGACCAGCCATCCGAACACCTCTAACGTGGACACCGTAATTGTCACGTTCTCCTCCAGAGCCGCAGCAGACTCTGCTCTCAGGCGTAAATCGTCGAGGTATGCTACTACCACAATACCTCTCTGTCTCAGCAGCGCCAGCATCGGGGCCACCACCTTGGTGAACACTCAGGGAGATGAAGCCAACCGGAAGGGAAGTGCCACAAACTGGTAATGCAGGTCCCCCACTGCGAAGCATAGAAAACGCTGGTGACTGTGACCGAGCCAGCACCGGTGGGACATGGTTCCCCTTAAGTACGCAGGGACCTATAGTCCCTGCGCATAGAGGTACAAGGTCAAACAGTGTCAGTGGTCGCAAAAGATACGAAGCGTCAC
>BLSH010161349.1:47577-61573 GCA_018402905.1 Glandirana rugosa | reverse complement strand
AATTACGTCGTGACGGACTGACACCAGTTTCCCTTGGATTTTCTTCTCTTTATATAATCGACAGAAAAGACTATATAAAGTGGACCTATGGGCTATGCTACGTGTAAATACAAAGTCCAGTCACTACGTAGTTAATATTTTTCTTCTTACTAATGGTGTCGGGAGTATGACGTGGAAGTTTTTTTTTTTTATCCAGTTGTTATTGTCGAAGTTATAAAGACATGAATGTCCAAGTATAATTCCAAAGAAAAGACACGGACATTATGTCCCTCACGTCTTAATAATCCGTTCAACATAAAAACTCCTTATTAAAATAATAACTTGTTGTTGGTACAAGAGTTACTAAGGTTTTTGAGTAATTATAGTTTCGACTTATAAAAACCTTCATCAAAAATCAAACAAAAATCAACATCGATAAAATCCTCCTATAGTTGATATTAATGAGTTTTTGGAATCATTGAGAACATGGTTGTTGTTCAATAATAAAATTATTCCTCAAAAATACAACTTGCCTAATAATTCTGCACTCCCTGTATTACAGGCACAGAAAAGAAACCTTAATATGAACCTGTAAGTACAGAAATATTGAAGCTGTTATTGTTGACCTATTTTTTTTTTTTGAAGGTGCAGTATGAGGGCTGTGGTAATCATTCTTCTTTTTATAATTGATGCATCACTGACCTGAAACATAAATGTGCATCGTATCGGGTATCCAGGTGAAATATATCAGAAAAGACAGCTAATATATTTCTCTTCTTTTAGGTTCCCTTTGACCACAGTCAGGCAGTGCTGCATTAAAGATGTCCAAAGTAAGAAATTATCTCCTAGCTGGCTGCAGTAATCTGAAATTTGGTTGTCCATGGGTTCCTGACCTTCGGATATCTGTGTTGCATGGCCTAATTTAATAAGACTATTTGTCTCTTAAAGTTGAACTCTGGACCCAAAAACGTTTAACATTTAAATGCATGTAATAGTCACCAAGGATATAAATCCTCTTTGTATTTACCACTTTACTTTACAAACCCAGATCACCTTGTAGAAGCAGCAGTTACATCATCACTGTGCTGCACATAGCCTGTGCTCAGAGCAGAGCAGTCGGAGGGGCCCAGCAGGTCAACCCAGTACAGGCTCCCTGCAGATAAGTACAGAAGGGAGCGAATACAAGACCAGTCCCCTGCACAATGAGAAAGAACAGCAGTGACTGTTTTATATTATGCCTTCCCTCAGGCATTAGTGAAGAGATCTGGAAGAAATATACAAAAGACACCAAGATAAAATGGGGTATTTTGTGATCCAAGCAATTTTGTATAGGCTGAACTCTTGGGATTTTGGTGTACTACGGTCTCTAGAATTTACAGAGAATGGTGTGGAAAAACAAAAATCCTTCACTGGACAACCATTATTTGGGTGAAAATGCCTTGTCAGTTAAATAAGGCAAGACTTGTTGAAGCTGACAGACAATCCAAAATAACTTATAACAGAGTGCCTCAAGTTCACCACCTGAGCCTTCTAGGACTGTACAATAGCAGTGCTGTAGCATACATCAATACCAAAATATTTTTGCTCCTGTTGCATTTTTTACAGTGCACATTGAAGAGAAGGTGATCATTATCTGTGACCGTAATAATAACCCCCAGCATTGGTGTCAGTACTATTATCCCACTCCTGCACTAACGCTCAGTAGTAGTGCTTTTTAACCTCCTTCCCACGGGTCATGATTGCAGAGGCAGTGACATGCACCCCCCTAGTACTGGCAGCCAGTACAGAGAGATTTAGACCCCATACACAATATATAACTTTTGTTGTCAGATTTCCTTTAGATTTACCAAAACCATGTAGTGCAAGGGCATGCCTGATTGCATACAAATTGAAACTCTAAAGGCCTGTACACACGGTGCAACGGTCATTCAACAGCTTGTGGTACGATCATCTGACCGTTAGTGCGCGCGATTAGAACAGGCGACGTACAACAGAAGTTGGATGAGCAGACTAGAAAACTTTGGTTGTACAACTGTTGTACCATGTGAACTAAAGTTGTACGCGCAAAACACGCAGTCAGGGACGACTGGAAGTGTCCAGTCATGTAAACCTACGTTCGAATTTCACAATTCATATTTGTCTAGCGGCAATTGAATTCACATAGCGAAATGCAGCGCACATTAGCATCTTTTTCAATGGGATAATAATGAAGATGCATTGCTAGTGGTACTCATGTTATGAAAGTAATGAAAGACACTGACAGTTGTTCTGTAGTGATAAAAATATTATTTGCCTTAGGGCTCCGCTGCTCAGCGGGGATCCATGCATTTATCCCCGCTGAGCCGGCGGATGACAGGACAGTCTCTGCACTACATGCAGAGACTGACCTATCACAGCTCCATTCTCCTTTATGGAGGATCAGATGAACACAGACCGTCTGTCCGTGTTCATCCGATGCGATCCGCCAGACGGATGGAAAATAGGGTTTCCATCCGTCTGTTTTTGGCGGATCGGGTGTCAGCGGACATGTCACCACTGACATCCGTTGCTCCATAGAGGACAATGGAGCGTCCGTTCGGGTCCGCCTGAAAAACTGACAGGTGGACCCGAACGATCCGCTTGTGTGAAAGGGGCCTTATTTTGATTGTATTTTATTGTATTTAACATTTCCACAATATCATTAGCTCTGAAATGTAAATAAAAAAAAATATTTTTTTTTGTTCCTTGGTAATTGTTCTAACTTTTCTTTTTACTGTAACTGCCTACTTCAAAGCTGTCATTTGAATAAAAAAACATAGCCAAGTATTCCTATTCACACTCTTTTTCATTTTCAAGCATAAAGAAGTTCAAATAAATTAGAAATGCAATAAAATAAATAAACCAATGGGGGAATTGGGTATAATCCCCAGACCATGGCTGTTGGTGGTGGCCATGTGAAACAAATTGCCACTGGCCGGCATGCTGCTGTGGTGTTTGGGATGGGTGTTGAGATGGTGGAGGCACTTTCACATGGAGCTCTGTGTAGTCCATAATGGGCCCCCTCACCCCCTTGTTGAGCACTTGTGTCATCAGCTCCTCAGACCTGCTCCGCTGGTAGGGAGTCATCTTTTTTAGCTTAGCAGCTTCATTAGCGGCAAATTACTCTTACTCGTCTGGCTCCCTCTGGAGGATGGCTGAGGCCTGCCAGAAGAACGGGGAAACGCTCTCATCCACATTATGACTTTTTCGCTTCCTTTTACCACCAACATGTAGGGGAGGTATTTGAGACTCAAAAACCGTGGAAGAGCCAGCTGCCTCCTCCTCAGTCACCATCTGTGTCCTTTGTATAAAAATGTGACATTATTAGAATATATTTGTTTGTGTGGGTCATCAGTCAAACCAAATTTACATTTCCTGACTGTTGCTAATGGAATAATTAGAAATACAAAACCCTAGCATTCTGGCACCAGCATTTGAATTTATCCTTCAAATGAGTTTAGGCCACAACTGTTTGGATATGGAACCAACTTTGTTAAGGCTCAAATATTTGGCCAATAATGTTTATTTATTATCATTGTATTTTATCTTTCCAATATGTTCAACAACACTATTCCTGGGTCAAGATGGCCTCCTCCACATCTTAAGCCTCAGGTCCAGGAGCTGTGGCCTCAGCAGAGGTAGAGGGCAGAGTAGAGGTAGATGGCATGGCCTCAGATGTGTTGCTGATAAACTGCAGGCTCTCAAAGTACCACAGCTCAGGCACATATACTTCAGATGCTGCAGCTCCTGACCTCTGGGATTGTTTAATTTTCTTCACTTCCCTCCCATATGTGGTCCTCATGTTGGCAATTTTACTTAAAATTTGCATTTGGCTTAATCTGTTTGCACAGTTCTGCCAGTTGATCTAAAGCTGCCCGCCTTCGCACCCTGTTGAAATACTCCTTGGTCTTGATGTTCCACAGACATGGGAGTTGACGGTACATGTATATAAATTGTGGTAGGAACTCATGGGAGAAAAACTGATCAGTCATTATGCCTGCAAGACACAAGACAAAGCATAATGCAACTTCATCTGGCATACCCCTAAACTGGACCCAATCTAGGCCTCAATCCAAGCAGTATAGGCCATTAACCCCCATCTAGGCCTCAATCCAAGCAGTATAGGCCATTAACGCCCATCTAGGCCTCAATCCAAGCAGTATAGGCCATTAACCCTCATCTAGACCTCAATCCAAGCAGTATAGGCCACTACCCACCTATGTCAGAAGTCCAAGTCAAACCATCGTTATTCTAAATAATTAGCGTTTTGACAAACAATTGTCCTCCACGTAAAGATCCTACCTACGGCTGTTCCATCAAATGTGCTATCGGGCTTTATACACTGCGCATGTGTGCAACTCCGCTCTCATGTGTGTCGTGATGCTGAGGCGTGAACAGCTCTCCTATCCTCCATGATAAAGACTCCACAGAATGATTGGAGGAAAGATGGCGGATTCGAGAAGCAGCAGCCAGGCCCGGAGTGCTGGATCCCATAGGAACTCCAAAGCCACCCACATGACCAAGGCTGAGATGGTTGACATGGTGGGCATTATGGAAGAGCAGGATTATGACTGCAGGAAGGAGAACTATGAAAGGCCCAGTAGCCGGAAAGATTTTTTTTAGAGCAGGTCATTAGTCGCCTGTCCAGAAAACATGGTGTCCAGCGGAAAAAAAAGGTGGCCATCCCTGCAAGGGACGAATTGAGTCTCCCAACCCTGGCCCGTCAGATGAGGCGGAATCCAGCCCACCTTGCCCGGAACGTAAGTGCAAAATGTGAAAAATAAAAATTGAGCCACAGACAGGGGTGCTGTTAAGTGGGCAAAAGGGCAAGGGCTTCAGGCCTAAATTAAAGGATAAGACCCCTTTCACACCAAGGCATTTTTCAGGCGCTTTTGCGCTAAAAATAGCCACTAAAAAGCGCCTGAAAAACTCCCCCCAATACACCCCAGTGTGAAAGCCTGAGTGCTTTCACACTGGGGCGGTGCGCTTGTGGGGCGGTAAAAAGAGTCCTGCAAGCCGCATCTTTGCAGTGGTGTGGGAGCGGTGGTATTCACCGCTCCTATACCGCCCCTGCCCATTGAAAACAATGGGGCAGCGCTCCCGAACCGCAGAACACCGTTTTGGTAGCGCAACTAACCGGCACTTTTAACCCCTGTTTAACCCCTTGTTGAGGGGTTAAATGCGCACCGCCGCCGCCCGAATATAACGAGCGGTAAATCGATGCAAATTAGCAGTGTTTTACCACTAACCCTCGGGCGGCCCAGGTGTGAAAGGGGTTTAAGTGTCACTTTGCTGGCTGCTGCCTGATTCATCAGTGCCCATTAATACAGCCTTGCCAGTGCAGACATGGGGAGAGGAGAGCCCCCAGTGCTCGTAGTCACACAAATGCCTATGATGGACATCAGATATCCCGCATCCCATGGGGAGGGGGGGAGGCAGCTGTAGGAGTTTACCATTGTTGGCACTTGCCAAGTCTTTGGTCCCTGGAAAATGACCTCATCTTTCCTTTTTTATGATTTTGTTGCAGAAGATCCTCCAGAGTCCCCAGAAGCCCAGACGACCAGTCAGCCAGAATTGGTCATCCTGGCCCATGTCCAAGGTTGGTCCACTAGAAAAATGTATTAAAATATATGTGTTGAACCAGCTGTGACTTTGGGATGCTTAATGAATGTTTATTTATTTATTTTAGAGGAAATTGAACACCTAGGCCACACATTAGTACAGTAGGTAGTGCTTTCACATTAGCATGGCTAAGAAAGAGGCGTAAGTAGCTGTCTGTGTCGCTAGGTAGGCTAGTTTTGTAGACCCAGACACCAGGCCAAACATTACAGAGTAGGGTCAGTGTTTACATTCAAAGCAGTGTAGGTGTCTGAAGGGCAAGCAGGTCGCACCCAACAATCCACTGGGTAGGTAAATATTAAATGAGGTTTAACATTAACTTGGCCCGAAATCACTATGTTGGCCCCCAGCCACTTGACCATCATTGCCTTGCCCTAATACATTTTCTTCTTCTTACCAGGTCATGAGGTGCCCCAATGCACTGTCCGCAGATTAAGGCAAGACATAATTACGTGCTGCAAGGAGCTGGAGGACATCAAGAGGGTAGCTAGATAGTTACAAAAGAGATTGAGGGATGTTGGGGACATGCTGGGGAAGTTTTAAATTTATCTTGCACTTGGGCTTGGATTTTTTGGAACAAACTTTTTTTTTTACTGTTTAAGGAAACGTTTTAACATTTTTGTGATGTGAAGTATTTGTGACTTTCACTCAGTGTTTTGCAACTCCACTCCTCAACAGACATTTTTCAACATTTAACATAATGCATTGAACTAGCTACCATTTTGTGTGTTAAATCTGGAAAAGCCGTTCTGTGTTTGTACCTTGAGGAGTGGAGTTGCTAAACACTGGCCTAATGAGTAAGCGTGTAAACATGTGCTCCCATCAAGGAGTATCAAGTGTCGTGATTCTGGGGTACAACCCCCCTTCCTCCAAACTAGAGTTTCTTGGAGAAAGGAGTGTTGCAGCAGCGAACCGTGTGAGTTGATCCCATCAGGGGTTCTGAGCTGATGCATTTCGGGAGTGCCCCCCTTTATCAATACTCAAATAGCTTTGATAAAGGGGGCACCCCCGAAACACGTCAGTTCTGAACTCCACTAATGGGAGGAAGGGGGGGTGCATCCCAGAAACACGACACTTTATACCCTCTGATTTACACACTTTCTCGTTTGGGCCTTAAAAAATGTTGGTGGTTGATGTCTCTTTTGCATATGACTTTTACAAATTGAAAAGCACCTCTGAATGTGCTTGTACTAAAAAGTTTAGAAACAGTGTGTGGCTTCTTTACTTAATCTATACCTGGGCATTTAATAAGTTTATGTATTTACATAGCGAATTTTCTCTTACATGTTGTCAACTCCTGCTAATTAGAGCAGGGATCATTTGAAGCAATTGGGAATGCATCATGTGTGTATGTGTGTGTAGCAGACCCCCAGCACACCACAATACTTAACTGAAGATGATATTGTGACCTCATGTAGAAATTAAGGTTACATTTCCCTCTTGGAGCAAGTGAGCAAAAAAAAATTAGTTAAAACAAATCTTATACATATAAAAATGACAGACAAGAGTAGTTAAACTGAAGGATTAATTTATAAGGCCAACAAAACTTTAAACATGATCAGGAATCATGTCCTTCTAAGACACAAACTTATGTAGGATGAAGCAGCACAACACCACATGATTTATTTTATACAATGCCAGTTTTATGGGCGTTAAAAATAGGCGGAACCTATCAGCCAAAATACCAAAGGCGTTTTCCACCACCCTTCGAGCACGAGAAAGTCTGTAATTGAAGATCCTCTGCTCAGGGGTCAGGTTGCGTTGAGGAAATGGCTTCGTGAGATGTTCTCCAAGACCAAATGCCTCATCTGCAACAAACTCAAAATTGAGACCCTCCACATTTTGGTCTGCAGGTGGCAAGTTGAGGATGCCATTCTGAAGCCGCCTGTAAAACTCAGTTTGCATGATCACTCCTCCGTCAGAGTTACGGCCGTTCTTCCCCACATCCAAGTACAAAAACTTGTAATTTGCAGACACAACACCAAGCATCACTATGCTACAAAACTCATTGTAGTTATAGTAATACGAGCCAGAGTTGGGTGGTGGGACAATCTTGACATGCTTACCATCAATGGCACCCCCGCAGTTGGGAAAATCCCAGTGGTGCAAAAGGGAAATTGTGTAGAAAAAATAAAATTAGACATTTACTATTTGCACACATAACATAGAAATCTTATTTAACACAAAAATTCTAGGCCAACATAAGGATAGACTTAAAAGAGTATTGAAACCGCAAAGTGTAAGGTGAACTTATCTACTTCCTTACCGACCCCCCCCGGTGGGCCATTCGCCAACTTTCGGGGGAAGAGAAAAAGGGTAGATATTTTGGACAGGTAAGCCTCTCCAGTTCCATGAGAGTTTGCTACAGGAATAATGGTTGATGGTTTGGCCACTCCCTCCTCTATTTCCAGCCCAGTTGACAGGTGATAAGTTTCATAATCCAAAGCTACATACACACTATACTATCACAAGCACATTTTTAAAATAACCAAAAAATATCATACGAGGTCAAATTAATAGGTAATCAAGCAGGCCCTTGCTTGACATGGTTTGGGTAATTATCAAGGAAATGTGACCCACAAAACATGGAGAGTGTGTATAGGAGATTACATGTCAGGACATGCAGTAGTCTGAAATGCTGACTTTACTTTTTGGGGGGGTGGGAATTATCTTTGACATAATTATAAGGCCTCAGACACTCTGCAGGATTTGAAACACACAAATAACTTTTGAAAAGTTTGTGCTTTTTTTGGGGGGGGGTGGTTAAGGCCCAAAATGCAGCTGACCTAAATCATTGAGAAGTTACCAGTCTGAGTGTGTATGGACACAGGACAACGTGCTGGGGAGGCGTGTAGCGGAAAAAAGGAGGTGAAAAAAGCTTAGAGCATGCTTGAGGCCAAAGAAGACATTCGCAGCATATTGCAATGTTGCCAATTATGTGTTACTAAAAAGGGCAAATACAATATTATCAAGCAGAAACAGATAAAATGTGGTATAATATGAAACCTACCTTAATATAGTCCTTCTGCAGCACCTGTATGATGGCTGAGCATGTCTCAGGAATCATGACTCCAAGAGCCTGGGGGAGATGCCTGTAGTGAACTTCTGGTCCTGGAGGCTTCTTCCTGTCGCCAGGTAGCGCAAGGCGGCAATGAGCCTTTGCTCAGGGGTGATAGCAAGGCGCATGCATGTGTCCTGCTTCTGGATATAAGGGGACACCAGTGCCAAGAGGTGGTTAAAGCGGGGATCCGTTATCCGAACATAATTCCTGAAATCTTCAGGATTATTCTCCTGGAGCTACCTGAACTAAAGACATATGACCAAATTGATCACGGTTAAGTAACCAATTTTTGGTCCAACAACTCCTCTTTCTAGTCCTCCTGCGTTGGATTCGGGTCCAAGCCAGGACTCCTAGGCCAACAACAGCAAGATTTCTCTCTCCAGATCTCAACATGGCTGGTTGAAGAACGACAGATCAATAACGGTCTGAAAATCGCGAAATGAAGTAGCCCAAAGGGTGGCGCACGATAACGGAACGTCCTCTATATACACTCGTAGCACGTCACCACTTTAGGCTTGGCTGTACGATCGCTTAATGCACGTCCATACGCGACACATAACTGCCAACACACGATTTTGGACGTCCAGTCGTATGACCGTCGCAACGTGTGAGGCTTTAAGGTTTGACCTCATATTATATCGTTTTGGTAAATCTGAAGGAAAAAATCTACAGAAAATTGTATAGTGTGTATCCAGCTTTAAAGCAATTGTAAAGGATTATTTTTTTTAACCATTTGCCTACCAGCCGCCGTCGTTTGACAGGTTGGCTCTCCTGCTCAAATCCCCGTAGATGTACAGCGGCACTTTAAGAGACTGCAGGGGGCGCTTCTCTGGGGGATGCATGTGGCCGGCGAGCGCGATGTCCGCCGGCTACCCGCAATCGCTCCTCACAGAGCCAGAACGGGGATCTGTTCATGTAAACAAACAATCCCCATTCTGACAGGAAGGTGGAGAGAAATCTGCTGCTCCCTGTGATCGGGAGCAGCTTTCTCTCTCCAGCCCCAGTCACTACACTCCCCCCACAGTTAGAAACACCTACCTAGGGAACACTTAACCCCTTGATCGCCCCCTAGTGTTAACCCCTTCCCTGCCAATGACATTTATACAGTAATCAGTGGCTATTTAAATGTCATCGGTCCCAAAAAAGTGTCAAAAATGTCCAATCTGTCTGCCGCAATATCGTAGCCCTGCTAAAGATCGCAGATTACCGCCATTACTAGTAAAAAAATGAATAATAAAAATGTTAATCTATTCCCATAGTTTGTAAATACGATAACTTTTGCGCAACCCATTCAATATATGCCTATTGCGATATTTTTTTTTACCAAAAATATGTAGAAGAATACATATCGGCCTACACTGAGGAATAAATTTGTTTTTTTATTTTTATTTTTTGGATATGTATTATAGCAAAAAGTTTTTCAAAAAATAGTTTTTTTTTCAAAATTGTCGCTTATTAGTTTATAGTGCAAAAAATAAAAATCACAGAGGTGATCAAAGTGCTCTGGTCAGTAAGTGGGTACATCTTTCCGGGGCTGAACAAACATGGTATACTTACCTGCTCTGTGTAATGGTTTTGCACAGAACAGCCCTGATCCTTTCTTCTTGGCTCCTGAACCTTTGAGAAAGCCCATTGGGCTACGCGTGAGGTAGGCGGTAAGGTTATCATGCTGGGAGTAGGTGGAGCTGCGTATGCTAAGGATTGTATTGTGAAATGCTCGTTTTTTTTTACTTTTGAGTGGATTACAATATGGAAATAAATACTTTCTATTAGCGATTTGCACTATGGTTCTTTCCTCTTGCTTCCTACAGGATTGATACTATGCTGACAGCTGCTGAGAGCCACGGATTTGGAGTGTACAGCCAGTGGGAGCGGTGCCACTTATAGCACTGAAAAGCGCATATAGACCTGTAAATAGTGAGGTCCATTCAAGCAGGTGAGATGACACCCATAGGTGGAGTGAAGGGCACTGTGGTGATCAAAGGAAATTACTGATTCTGGTGTATGGGACCACACTTTTATTTATGGACATTGAATCATTTATTTATGGACTGTACTGTATGTATGTTTAATAGAAAATATGGACTTGCATATATTTATTAGATATACATAATTTTTACACTGTTTTCACTTATTTATTTATGCACTTTATTGAAGGAGAGCGCTGCACTTTTTTTTGACTATATATATTTATTGCATTTTGTACAGGTGGTTGGATGTACAGTGGTGCTAGCTGCTTCCTATAGTATATAGAGTTGAGAAATAGGTGGTTTATACACAGGGATAGCATGGAAAGTTTTTTCACATTTATATAGTGCCAGTAAAATGTAACTCCCTTTACCTGATCACATGCTTGTCTCTCTTCAATGAGGTGGGAACTATACTTGTTCTGTTGGGTGGAGATTACAGCTCCTTACAGTACTTTCTATTGGAGTATCAGGTACTGAAGCGTTTCAGCACCCAGCATCCTTGCTGTCACTCTACAAAGTGCACAGATGTCCTCCAGGTGGTGAACTCGTCCAAGAACACAGTGGCTACCACAGACCTACAAATAATTTCACTTTACCTTAGTGGTGAGTAGATGAGGATTTCTGACTACACAATATAGTGCAGATTGAAGAGAATGAGCTACAGCTGCAGAGGACCAGCCAAGTTCCATTCTTGTCTACTAAAACAGGAAAATTATGCCACAATGGGAACCGAATCACCAAAACTGGACATTTGAAAAAATCTGGGGAAAAAAAAAATTGTTTTTTTTCTACATACCCGTAAAATTAATTTCTTTGAGTACATCACAGGACACAGAGCAGACTATATAATCATTACTTACTGTGTTATACGCCACCTATATGTGAATGGACACTGGCAGACAAAAAATAGACAGAAAGTCCCCCTCTATATAACCCCTCCCATACAGGAAGTACTTCAGTTTTGTAACAAGCAATGAACTCCCAAAAAGAAAGGGGAGGGACCTCAGTGTCCTGTGATGTACTCAAAGAAATGGATTTTACAGGTAAGTATGTAGAAAAATCCAATTTTCTCTTTCATACATCATGGGACACAGAGCAGACTATATAATCATTACTTAATGGGACGTCCCAGAGCAATCCCTTTGACGGGAGGGAGACACAATGTAAGAAAAACCACCATCAGAATTTATACAGCAGCCTGTAACATACTACAGCCAAAAGCTGAATCCTCTGCTGCTCTAACATCCACTTGATAACATTTTGTGAATATACATATTGAAGACCAGGTAGCGACCTTACAAATCTGCGCCACTGACGCCTAATGGCGAAACTCCCAGGAGGTTCCTACCCCCCTGGTGGAATGAGCTCTTACCCTGAAGGGAGGAGCTTACACTTCAGGCCATAGGCCTTAATGATCAACTGGTGAATCCGAAAATTAAATGGATCCTTTGGAAGCCGCTTGACCCCTCTTGGGCCATTCTGGCAAAACAAAAAATGCATCAGTACATCTGATGCCTGCAGATCTCTTCAGATAAACCATAACTGCATGAACCAAATCCAAGGAGTGCAACCGTTTCTCTTCTGGCGCGTTAGTCTGAGAGAAACAAAACAGGGTAGAATAATATCCTGATTCAAATGAAAACCAGGAACGACCTTAGGTAGAGAGGACAGAAGAAGACGTAGCACCACTTATGATGCAGGACCAAATATTGTTCTTTACAAGAAAGAGCTGCCAATTCCAATACCCTTCTAGCTAAAGTGACTGCACTGAGAAGCTAGTTTTCGTATCAAAAGACTAAAGGAATCTCCTTGATAGGTTCAAATGTCTATTTCTGTAGCACTGACAAAACCTATAATTCAAGTGTCAAGGACATAGAGGAACCTTTACGGGAGGCAACAATGAGTCACTCCTTGACAAAAGGTAAATTTAGCTTAGTGTAAATTCGGGGAGAGATATAGGACCCTGTGACAGCAGGTTGTGCTGGACCGGGAGCGTCCACAGTCCGTCTACTGTCAACCTCACTTTCTCTGGATACCAGGCCTTCCTGGGCCAAGCTGGAGCCACAAAAATGACAGACGTAATTTCCTCTCGAATCCTGCATAAGAGATGTGGCAGGAGAGGAATAGGGGGAAATGCATAAATTAGGGAGAACTGGTTCCAAGGAACTACCAGAGTATTTACCCCAATCGGGAAGGGATCTCTAGCTCTAGATACAACCTGCTGCACTGACGCCTGATGACGCATCTTTGTTGTTGAACCTGGATGCCAACAGATCTACATCCGGCATCCCCAATCATCGGCAAATCTCCAGAAAAAACTCGGGTGCCGAGATCATTCCCCTGGATGCATTTGCTGGCGGTTGAGATAGTCCGCCCTCCAGTTCTCCATCCCCCGGAATGTGGACTGCAGACAGCCCCGGCACCTGCTTTTCTGCCCAAGACAGTACACGACTGACTTCCTCGTGAGCCAAACGACTCTTGGTGTCGCCCTGGTGGATGACATAAGCCATAGCTGTGGCATTGTTGGACTGCACCCTTACTGGGTGATGCTGTAATCTGGGCGACCCATTTCCCCTGGACTGTAGAGACCTCCATGACCGCACCCCAGCCAGAGAGACTGGCATCCGTCCACACTATCTTCTAAACTACCGAAAAAAGACTCCCCTTGTATTACATTCCGATCTTTCAACCACCAACTGAGATTCCAATGAGCCTTGGGGGGGTATGGACATGCAACAAACCATGGTTGCATCTTTTTGTTCCACCCTGACAGACAGTTCTGCTGCAAGGGGCTGGAATGAAACTGGCCACAAGGAATTACCTTGAATGAGGACACCATCCTTCCTAGCAGACCCATACAGAGCTGAATGGAAGAGTGCCTTTTCCTTCTACTTGCTGAACTTGAACTTTCAAGGCCATTGACCTTCTCTGGAGGCAAGAACAGCTTCACCTGGGCTGTATCTAGAAATAGACCTGACCCCCCCCCCCTTCACACTGCCACGACTTTAAGTTGTGCGATTTTGACGAGATTCCAGGGAATGCCTGTGTAAACTTGAGGTCTATGGACCTCAACTTGCATCAAAGTTGGGCCAAAGTATTACAGGGACTACTTAAGTCGCACAGATAGGACTGGTTATCATTGGGGATCATGGGCGACGACTTGTCATGCGTCATTTCCTGTCAACATTCGCAGTAAAAAGTCGCAGAAGTGCAAAAAGGGCCCAAGTATTCCAGACGCTGAACCAACTTCTCAACATTTATAATCCAGCCCAGGTGTTCTAAGAATTGAACCGTGAGAACTACGCTCTGTTTTAGACTCTGCAGAGAGAGATCTCTGAGCAAGAGGTTG
>BLSH010161349.1:0-19654 GCA_018402905.1 Glandirana rugosa | reverse complement strand
CTGATAGGAGCCAGTGCCGGAATACCAACGCAGGAACCGAACGACTAGGCCGTAGGTTTGTCCGGACCACTCTCTAGGGGAAACCCCCCGGAAGTAACAAACCGTTATTCGACCTATCACAGTATCGGACCCGGTGCCCACTTCCCAACCCCAAGGATGGGGTCTTATTCGTCGACAAACCGGTCTTCTCCGGAGTAGTCTCTTTTGCGTCGTGTCTCGTAAGTTCTTTTCGTGTGAGGATGTTCGGCCCGGCACTGAATTCTTCTTTAACCTCCTCCCCTGTCTGTAGGAAGGTCTTCAACCGGTTCTTGATCCACAGGCTAAGCCGGCATTGATTTTGTTGTGTTTCTTGATTTATGCAATATTTACCATTTGATCTTGTTTGATGTCATACTCCATCATACTTCTTGATTAGCGCCAACCCCTATTTACCCAATCTCAAAACAACTTAGCAGGCTCGCGCCCACCGGACACCTAGTTCTTGGCCAACTTCTGGAAGGATGTCTGTCCCCTCCTCCAATTTCTTCTTAAGTCACGGCCCGGCTTGTAGGAGTGTGCTTTTCTTGAATGCTCTGTGCTGCGTTTTCTCTGATGAGGCCTCTTCTGGCCAAACAGCTGCTTATTCTGGGGTAGGAACCCCAACCCTTCACCCGTGGCCCAGGCTATGACACTATCCAGCTTATTGCCAAACAATGAAGGCCCCCCAAAGGGGATCTCTCACCAGGCCTGTTTGGATGCCGGATCAGCAAGCCAAGGACGCAACCATAAGGCCGTGACCGAGGATAGTCTAGTTTAGGCCAATGGGCTACTAAGATCGATTGAGGCCTCCCCCAGGAAAGCCGTCGCCAGCTTCAACTCCCGGGCAGCTGAATCCTTGGCAAGTTCTTCCGAGTTGCCCGCATCAGTGCTGCGTCTACCCGGGGAGCATTTTCCAAGTGCTTTATGTTCTCAGCCTTAAAGGGGTAGGGACTTGAGGCTTTATGTAACAGAGAAGTCTTTCTGTCCACTTTACCCCACTCTCCCCTAATGATGTCTTTCAGATCCATTAGGAGTGGAAAATTGGAGCTCTCCTTCCCAGGTGTTTAAAGAATTTTCTTTGCTTAATTGGGGATATTTAAAATCCCTGCCCTGACATCACTGCCACGCTCCCTTCCATGGCTGCACCATAAGAACCGGCCGACAGGCACCTGCGCAGCTGCAGGATCCCCCAAACGGACCGCGCATGCACAAACCAAGCCCTGGTTTCACCCGCGGCTTGCACAGATGCTCACCGTGACCCAGAAGTAATGCGGCATCCTGTAATGCAGAAGCGCTCCAGGCGCCATGAGAGGCTAGAACACTAGAGCCAGGGAAAAAAGGGGACAAACACAGGACGGAGGAAAGAGACGCTGGACATATAAACACAACTGCTGCCATGGTGTTTAGAAAAAAAAACTTGCCATCTTTGGACCTTGCAGGCTGGCTGCACCACTCTAGATGTCCCCTGGGAATCTGCAGGCTGTCTCCCACCACTGGGACATATGTGCCTGAAGCTACTGCCCCACCCATGGATGGGCCCGGGGCTCACGTTGCTTCCATAGATATGTCCAACTCCTGCCCCGCTCGGGGCTTATTCATCCAGACTGGAAGCCATGTGACACGTGAGTGCATATGCTGTTAAGTTCAAGAGGAGGACAAAAAAGGAACGCAGTCTCAGGCTGTGAGCTCAGATTTATGGGAGATGGGTCCTATAGCATTGGAGAGGAGGCGGGATTAATCCACACGTAGGCTGCCATGGAGTCTGTCAGGAAAGGTGTTTTATCCCTTTTGTTACTCTATCCAATCTCAAAAATGAAAATTTCTTTCATTACTTACTGTAATCTTTCGTTCTTTGTCATATTCACGGCAGCGTAACAATGGTAATTGTCCCACACACAAACAACAGAACCTGTGATATATAAACCTTACTATCCTGCACACACTCATTTATGTAAATAGATGGAACATACAGGGTTGGGTCACGGAGTGGTACCAGGAATCTACAGTGAGAATTTATAGTAAAAGTTTATTCAAGGTTTATAAACAATGCAGCAGAGCAAGGTTAGGGCAATAGGTTGTTCAAAAATGAACCACTCTCAGAGTACAAATCAGTACATTTTACTCATGAACTAAGCATATTACACATCTTTTGTTGCAAATACAAAATTATATATTCAACGAGTTTCCTCAACGTGTGTATCTACTGTAAAATGCCATATGTGGCGCTACCTCTGGGCCATCCTGCTTAAATTTGGGTTTGGCCCCCTGTTTCATTTTGTGGCTCCACCTCCTGCACCATGCTCCTAAAGCCAGGGTCCGCACTAATAATTCCCTATCGTTCCCCTTAACTAGAGGAACCAGGCAGGGGTGTCCGCTCTCCCGGGCTTTTTTGCATTAGCAATGGAGCGGATGGCGGGGCGGATTAGGTCAGACCCCACAATAGAGGGCATACAGGTAGGGGTGGTAACGGAGAAGATATCGATGTACGCGGATGACACTCTCCTCTTTTTGAGGGATGTCTCCTCTCTTCCAGCGGCTCTCTGAACTATCGACGTCCCTATTGGGTATAAAGATCAACTGGGAGAAATCTGTGTTATTCCCCCTACACTCCTCAGACATCCTCCCCCAGATGAATACCCCTTTGAGGTGGGTTAAGGAATTTAAATACCTAGATGTGGTGGTCCGGGCCCCGCTGTCCTCGTACTTTAACCTCAACCTCCAGCTGTTACTTGGAACCTTCTCTCAGAAATGCATGACTTGGAGATCTCTGCCTCTCTCCCCCCGTGGGTAGAGTGAACCTTATAAAAATTATTTATCTACCAAGGTTTCAATATCTATTTCGCAATTCGCTGCTCATCCCCCCCGGCCTCTTTTTTCAGGAAATTAAAGAGTATTAAATCGTGCTTTATATGGTGTGGGAGACCCCCACGACTGGCTGTCTCCACTTTACAGTTACCTCTAACACAAGGTGGCCTGGCCTTACAAAATTTCCTACAATACTTTTGGGCAGCAGTCCTAGTGATGGTCAGGTGGTGGTTCTCCCAACCTAGGGATAACCTGGATGTGACTTTGGAGGCGGCCATAATGGGATCATATTCCACCCTAAGCAACCTCGTATTTCTTGGTGCTCTGTCTCACCCTGAGACCACCACGCTGATGCGTATTGCTATTACGGTGAACCCGATATTATTCGTCTGGGGTGTTCTCCACCCACACCCCCTTGTGGGCTAACCCGAACCTTCCCCATCTGAATAGTATCCCGGATCCCCAGGTGTGGGCTACTAGGGGAATAATGAAGCTCAAACACATAGTGGTAGGAGGCAGGTTGAAAGCCTTTGCAGACCTTAGGGCAACATATGCCCTGCCACAGTAGATGCACTTCCACTACTTCCAGCTTTGACATGCATTTAATTCCCAATTTCCCCTCCCTCTTACCCTGGAAGCTGATCCGGTAGAGGATATCCTTATCGCTAAATTTATAACTAAACCCCTGTCCTCTATATACTTCCGTCTTTCCCTGGCCCAAAATAAAGCGCTGGAGAGGGCGTTCGGTAAATGGCAGGAGGATATCCCTAGTTTGACGGAAGAGGATTGGGAGGGTTGCGTATCCTCCTTTGTCACTAACATGATCTCCACCCGAGATAGATTCCTCCAAATAAAATTCCTGCATAGGGCTTACTATACCCCTAAGAGGCTAACGGCGATCTACCCTGCAGCTTCTGCCTCATGTCCAAGATGTGGTGCACCGGCTGCCTCCTTGCTACATATGGTATGGGCATGCTCGAAGTTGGATGTGTACTGGGTGGGGGTTTTGGCTGATATAAACCGGGCCACTGATTTAACCCTTGAGTCGGACCCAAAAATGCTGCTCATGAATATTATGGAGAACCCACCTGTGAGGTTCTCCATAATATTATGTTAGTCAACTAAAATGTTTTAGTCTGTTTTGGTCGACGAAATTAACACTGCTGTATCCCCCATCATGTAGGGCACTGTATGTCTACTCCCCCACTTAGATCTGGATAAGTTGTAAACGTGTAAGTTGCTGAATACATATACCATTTCTGTACTGCCAAATGTGCTTTATCCAATGGCTCCAACTCTTTATTAATCTTAATAAAAAAATGTCTTATTAAAAAAAAAAAAAATGCCATATGTGATCCACAAGAAAGTGGGTAAGGGAGAGATGTGAAAGGAAGGAACATGTAGAGAGAACAGGTTAGAGATTTGGGAGAAGCAGCAGGGAAGGAGTAGTTAAATCCAGTGCAGGGGGAGAAACCATGAACCCATATATAGTGTGGGATATCACTGAGCAGCCAAGAGTTCTCTGAGCTCCACTTGCAGCTCAATTTTCCTGTCCAGGACAGCTTTAAATGTTACTGAGTCCTCCATAAGGAATGATCACCCATTGTGCCAGCTGCATTACTGATGTGTCCCCCAAAGGAGAGGAATCCATGGAAGAGGCCTCTAACTCCACGAATAAAGACTTGCTTAGTGATTATGTAATCTTATTTTTTTGTCTATACTTTTACATTCCTCTTGATTTTCTCCTTAAGAATGCCTCCATACCAGACCCTTATCCGAGTATGACTCCTGGCAGGTCAGGAAAGGGGGGGACGAGCGAGCGCCCCCCCCCCTCCTGAACCATACCAGGCCACATGACCTAAACATGGGGGGGGTGGGTGGGTGTTTTGGGCCTCATCCCCACAACTGTGGCCGGTGGTTGAGGGGGTCTGCAGGAAGAGGGCTAATTGGAATTTGGAAGCTCCCTTTATTAAAAAATAAAAAATCGTGTCACATGATGTAAATCCACCATCAATCTCGCCGCCCACCGGACCCGAAAAAGAAAAGACGCTCCTGCCGTCCGTGAAGGCTGGCTGCCTACTGCAGTCTCTGCCATCTGACATTTCTTATAAAGATAAGGGGTGGGACCACTTGGCTACGTCGCCTGGTGGCCCCACCCCCTTGTGATGACCAGTGCATGCTGGGTTGGTGACGTCACAAGGGACTATGCTACCAGGTGATGTAGCCAGGTGGCCCTGCCCTTTACTGCAGGCTCCGCTGTCTGACATTTCTTATATAGGTAGATAGCCAGCCTTCTTTTTTTTTTCGGGTCTGGCGGGCGGCGTGATTGACGGTGGATTTACATCGCGTGACACTATTTTTTGATTTTTGATTTTGTAATAAAAGATTTGTCAAAAACTCTCTGTGTGTTTTTATTACCTTGTGACACTTTTTTGGTGAATGGGTAGGGGTAAGATGTACCCGATACTCATGCACATAGGGTGGGGGCCCCCTTCTTAAAGAGCGCTTCCATATGCCGACTAGCCCCCCTCCCGCAGGCCCCCACAACCACAGTCTCTTGTCCCCATGTTGACAGAGCCCCCCCCTGCCTCAAAGCACCCACTTCCCCATGTTGAGGGCATGTGGCCTGGTATGGTTCAGGAGGGGGTGTTTGTGCTCGCCCCCGCCCTTTCCTGACCTGCCGGGCTGCATGCCTGGATAAGGGTCGGGTATGGATTTTGGGGGACCCCATGCCATTTTTTTTAATATATTTTAATTGCCGGCTTTTTTTTTTTTTTTTTACAATCAGCTGTGAGCGGGGAAGCCCATTGGCAGCTGGTGAGTCATCGGTTGTTAAGGACATGGCGGCCAGCTTCCCGCTCCTTAGCAACCAGCTTAATGCGGTAATTACCGCTAGCTCGAACAAAAACCGCATGCAGGATTTAACTACAAATTCTTAGTGAATTGACCACTTGCTCAATTGTTACCTCATGCGGTATTTTACGGCATAAGATTAGCTGTAATTTAACTCTTAGTGAATTGACCCCTTTGTAGTTTCTGTTCTTTTGTTAACATTCAATTTTTATTGGATTTTTTTCAAATACACACAGTACAAAGTAGTTATATAGCAAAGAGTGACTTCATGAAAACAAGATATAAACAACAATAAGAACGTTACAGTATACATTTGGTACATATATCTTCCATAATTACAAACATTAAACATGAAAGTATTGTTGATTAGGGAATTACATTCAGGGGTGTAATGATGCATACTTTACACACATACCTATAACAAGGATGTTCAAAATAAAGTGAATGAAGTGACTGAGGATTGCAGGTAAAGACAAGTATAGAAAGAAAGAGGTTTCTGTTTCTGTTCTTAACCACTTCAGCCCTGGAAGGATTTCCCACTTTAGGACCAGAGCACTTTTTGCGATTCGGCACTGCGTCGCTTTAACTGACAATTGCGCGGTCGTGCGACGTTGCACCCAAACTAAATTTGCGTCCTTTTTTCCCCACAAACAGAGCTTTCTTTTGGTGGTATTTGATCCCCTCTGCGTCATTTCTGATCGCCGCTATAAACAAAAGAAGAGCAACAATTTTGCAAAAAAACACAAATTTCTTACTTTTTGCTAAAATACAAATCCAAAAAAAAAATATAAAAAAACATTTTTTTCTATCGGTTTTGGCCGATTTATATTCTTCCTCATATTTTTGGTAAAAAAAATCACAATCGGCGTTTATTGATTGGTTTGCGCAAAAGTTGCCGCGTTTACGGATGATAATTAATTTCTGGGGTTTTTATTTTTTTAAATTTTTTACTAGTAATGGCGGTGATCTGCGATTTTTAGGGGTACTGTGATATTGCAGCGGACATGTCGGAACATTTTGACACTTTTTTGGGACCATTGGCATTTATTCAGCGATCAGTGCTATAAAAATGCACTGATTACTGTGTAAATGCCATTGGCAGTGAAGGGGTTAACCTGCAGGGGGCGCTCTAAGGGTTAACTGTGTTCCCTGGGCGTGTTCTAACTGTGTGTGGGCTGCCCTAGCTGGGGAAAGGGGACGATCACAGCTTCCATATACAGGAAGGCTGTGATCATCGCCCTTCCCCCTTCAACAGAACGGAGGTCCGTGTTTACTTACAGGGACCTCCGTTCTTTCAGTGCGGGGGAGCCATCGCGGGTAGCCGGCGGCGATCGAGTCCGCCCTACCCGCTCCCTGGCTCCCCCCAAACACAGTGAGCACGCGAGCGTGCCTTCGGCGGCGCGCATGCGCTCACAATGCTAGTTATCGCGGCCGCCGTCCTGTGACGGCGGTTCGCGATAACGAACCACCTTGTCGCCATCATGCTGCGGCGGGCGGTCGGCAAGTGGTTAAAGCTGAACTTTTTTCAGTAAAGACTGTTAATAAAATTTCAGACCCGCGTAACAGAAAAACAACAAAAATAAAATGATTGGAGCTGCTGGTGGTATAGACCAGAAAGGTCCAAGGTGTGAAATTAAAATAAAATTAAATCGCGCTCACATAAAGTGCAATAATGTATCGACTTATATCATGGTATGTATGTGTATATAAGGTATGTCAATAAGTGACAATAACTACAAATCACATTTTAAAGCGCAATATTGTGAAGGCCATAAACAATGTATTTTGTTGTTGGATTTTGCACATGCTACTGGTATATGCTATACACAGTTTATGGCCTTCATAATATTGCACTTTAACCACTTCAATACTGGGCACTTAAACCCCCTTCCTTCCTGGACCAATTTTCAGCATTCATTGTTGTTGCAGTTTGAATGACAATTGCGCGGTCATGCAACACTGTACCCATATGAAATGTTTTTATTTTTTTTCACACAAATAGAGCTTTCTTTTGGTGGTATTTAATCACCTCTGGGTTTTTTATTTTTTGCGCTACAAATTAAAAAAGACTGAAAATTTTCAAAAACAATGCATTTTTCGTTTCTGTTATAAAATTTTACAAATAAGTAATTTCTCTTTCGTTCATTGACGGATGCAGCATCTCTTCATTACGCCTGGGGTTATGCCACCTTTCACTAGGAGTGGACTAGGCAAAACTTTAGTTCAGCTAAAAAGCAGACACAGCCCTTCCCAGGGGGCGGTCCTCCCTGGTGTAACCCCCCACCAGCCAGCTCAGCCTTCAGTCTTTTTCTGCCTAGTGCAAGGAGTTGGACAGGCCCCATGCTGGGACCTGTGGTTCCACGATTTTTTCTTTTATAGAAAGAAGTTTTTTCTTTTCTTCTGATGAAGACTGCAATCAAGTAGCCGACTGGGTGACAGGTTGGATGATATAGATCCAGGGAGTCTCCCTAGCTCCCCCTGTAGAATAGACAGGAAGGCAGGTCTGTCTCGGGTGGGATACCCGCTCCGCCCGTCTGGATGGGTAAGTACTCCCCCCATCCCTGACCGGGGCGCGGGGGGGTTGGCGGGTTTTCTCCCCACTCCCTGGGGTGTCTGGCGGTGCTCCCTCCTCCATCCCTATCCCCCCATCCTCCACCCTTATGCCTCGGTCTGCCTGCGCTGAGGAAAAAAAAAAAGGATGTTTTTTTCTTTTTATCCCCTGCAGGGGTATCGCCGCTGGGGGGGTGCCTGGAGGGGTTTCCTACCTTCCCCCTCGGTCGTATTGGCGGCCGCTTTGTGCGGCGGTCGGTGCCATTTTTCTGTGGCCCGGACGCCATTTTGCGGGAGTCGCCCATTCGTTTTGGCCCCTAGTGTGCACAGCGGCCATTTTTGAGTGGTCGGCCGTGCATTAGAGGCTATGGCTGGAGGGGTGGGCGGTCACTGAGTCCGCTTTCTGGTCCGAGAGCACATGTGAAGACGCTGGGATCGGCAGCAGCAGCAACGCTTTTGCGGTTTGTACATGCAGACTCAGCAGCTTGAGAGTGCTTCTCCTGGGGCAGGGTGCAGGCTACGACGCGGTCCTCCTGGGTGTAACTACAGGGGTCCCTGACCGGTGTGCCTGGGGTTGGGGGACGCCTATTTCCAGTGCCTAGGCTTCTATTGGGCGTGGGTGTCTGGTGTGGGTGGCGCAATGGCGGCTGAAGCTAGCGCTTCTGCAGCAGGGACTTCCACGGGGGCTGAGGGTGTGTTGGGTCCTGTGGTGCCTCTAGCTACTTTGACTCAGGTCCTGGAGTCCTTTATTTCCCGGGCAGAGCTGGGCCGTGACCGCAGAGCGGACAAGAGGCAGCCGCCTCCTCCTTCCCCTTCATCAGACCTTGAGGGGGGTCCATTAGAATGGGAACCCCCCTCGAGTTGTCGGATGGGGAGTCCCGGGATTCCTCTGATGGGGAGGAAGATTTTGCAGGGCAGACCATTGTGCATGAAAAGGCTTTGGTGGGCTCCTTAATCTCATCTGTTTGCGAGACGCTAAAACTGGGGAAATCGGGTGACTCGCTGGAGACGGCTGTGGTCTTTGGATCGCATAGGCCGGTTCGCACTCCTAAGGTGTTCCCTTATGTACCTTTCTTTGATCAGTTTGTGTACAAAGAGTGGCAGCGCCCGCAAAGCTCTCTGCCTCTACCAAGACGGTTTTCTGTACGTTATCCTTTTGAGGACTGTATGGCGCAGAATTGGGTCTCCCCCAAGGTAAACCCCCCTGTGTCCCGCCTAAGCAAGGCGACCACTATTCCGGTGGAGGGCACGCCGTCTTTTAAGGATCCGGCTGACAGGAGGGCAGTTGCCTAAGGCCATGTTTGTCTTGACTGGGTCGGCCATGCGGCCGGCGTTAGCGTCGGCGCTTGTGGCACAAGCTCTGACGGAATGGGCTGTGGTGTTGCATCGTGATTTGAGTGAGGCGCATGTCCCGCCTGAAACCGCGGAGCTGGCTGAACAGCTCACCCAGGGGCTCAGGTATCTCTGTGATGCGGCCCTGGACATAGCTCCCATACTGTCAAAACTGTCCACCTTCGCTGTAGTGATTAGGCGCGTACTCTTGTGGAAGTGCTGGTCTGGGGACCAGGCGTTGAAGAAGGCGCTTACTGACTTGCCTTTTCAGGGAGGGCGCCTCTTCGGAGCTTCTCTGGATGAGATCATCAAGGATCTCACGGGGGGAAAGAGTACCTTTCTTCCCGAGCCTAAGAGGGGTAAGGAGCCTCGTCGTAGACCGGGCCCCTCATTTTTTGGTAGAGTTCCGTGCCATGCCTCCAGACAGGTTCTTTGCCTCCAATCTGAGGCTTCCCCAGGGCAATGGTTGGCCCTGCTGGGGGCCGTGCAGGATCTGCTCTACAAGGGGGTGGTTGTGCCGGTGCCGGCCACGGAACATTTCCATGGTTTTTACTCCAAGCTGTTTGTGGTCCCAAAGAAGGATGGGGTCAGGCCCATTCTGGATCTGAAGGCGCTCAACATTTATGTTCGGGCGCGGAAATTCAGGATGGAGTCAATCCGCTCGGTGGTAGTGGCCCTTTGCCAGGGGGACTTGCTAGCATCCTTGGATATCAAGGATGCGTATCTGCATGACCCCATCTGTGTCTCACACCAACGTTTTCTACGTTTCATGGTGGGCGATCAACACTACCAGTTTGTGGCCTTGCCTCGGCCCCCAGGGTTTTCACCAAGCTCCTGGCCCCGGTGTTGACTCCATTGCGACAGAAGCATTGAAGTTCTGGCATACCTGGATGACCTGCTTCTACGGGCAGAGTCGGCCTCAGCTCTGAGCGACAACATAGCCATCACACTGCACACCCTACAGGAGTTCGGATGGCTGATCAATCGGCCAAAGTCAGTGTTGACTCCGTCACACCGCCTGGAGTACCTGGGGTTGACCTTGGACTCGGTCAGGGCAAACGTTTTTCTCCCTTCGGGAAATCTGCAGACGCTGCAGCAGGCAGTAAGGTCGCTGCTGTCAGAGAAGTGGCCCTCTCTGAGGTTTTGCATGCGGGTCCTGGGGCTCATGGTGTCCACCTTCGAGGCGGTTCCGTATGCCCAGAGTCATATCCGGTCCCTGCAGCGCTTGATTCTGCTGCGGTGGGACAAATCTCCTCTGTCCCTGGATCGCTTGATCAAACTGGACCGCGAGGCCAGGGCCTCTCTAATTTGGTGGTTAAGGGCCTCGGCCCTGAAGGAGGGGAAGTCCTTCCTCCCCATGATGTGGTCCGTGGGGACCACAGATGCCATTCTAAGTGGCTGGGGGGGGGGGGGAGTCCTGGGGTTGTTGTCAACCCAGGGTCATTGGTCTCGGGAGGAAAGTCGGCTCCCGATCAATGTGCTGGAACTTCGGGCCATCGGGCATTGCCTCTCCCATTGGTCAGGAGGGCTGCGAGGGCGCCCTGTCAGAGTCTAGTCGGACAATGCCACGGCCGTGGCATATGTGAACCATCAGGGCGGAACGAGAAGCTCGGCGGCAGCATTAGAGGCGGCTCACATTCTGCGGTGGGCAGAGCTTCATGTGTCGGCTCTCTCTGCCGTGTACATTCCGGGCATAGAAAATTGGCAAGCGGATTACCTCAGCCGTCAGAGGTTGGATCAGGGAGAGTGGTCCCTGCATCCGGATGTGTAACTTTGCCAAAAATGGGGCACTCCAGACGTAGATCTGCTGTTGGCCCGGCTCAATTGAAAGGTTCAGACCTTCGTGAGCAGAGCAAGGGATCCGCTGGCGGACGCCCTTGTAGCTCCGTGGAGCCAGTATCGGCTCATCTATGCTTTTCCCCCTCTCAAGCTGATTCTGCGTCTGTTGCGCAGGATAGAGATGGAGAGAATTGCAACCATTCTGGTGGCTCCGGATTGGCGTCGGCGTCCGTGGTACGCTGACGTGGTGCGGATGGTGGTGGATGTTCCCTGGCGTCTCCCGCTTTGCGAGGACCTTCTGTCCCAGGGCCCCATCTTGCACCCTGCTTTACCCTCTCTGGCTTTGACGGCCTGGCTGTTGAATCCCAGGTCTTCAGAGATCGTGGGGTCTCCGCTTCTGTGATTCCCACCATGCTCAAGGCACGTAAGTGCACTTCTAGGAAGATATACCATCACACCTGGAGAGTGTATATCGCCTGGTGTGAAGGGGGGGCGGATGGAACCCCCGTTCCATTTCAGTGTCCCGGGTGCTAGCTTTTCTTCAGCAAGGCCTGGACTGTAAACTGGCGTTGAGCACTATCAAGGGTCAGGTTCCTGCCTTGGCTATCTATTTTCAGCGTCCTTTGGTGACGCATTCATTGATTCGCACCTTTATTCACCGGGTCCGACATGTCGCTCCCCAGGTGCGTACGCCTTTGGCGCCTTGGGACCTCAATCTGGTCCTTTCTGGGCTTCAGAAGCCTCTCTTTGAAAATATCAGGGAAATTTCCTTACAACTGCTTTCGCAGAAGGTGGCTTTTCCGGTAGCCATCACTTCTGCCAGACCAGTGTCAGAGTTGGCGGCTTTGTCGTGTAGGTCTCCGTATCTGGTCCTACACAAGGATAAGGCGGTTTTACGCCTGTCACCTTCCTTCTTGCCGAAGGTGGTATCTTCTTTTCACATTAACGAGGACATTGTCCTTCCTTCGCTATGTCTGCTCCCGTCCCATCCTAAGGAGATTGCCTTGCATTCCTTGGATGTGGTTAGGGCTTTGCGGGTGTACCTGGCGACCACGGCCTCTTTTCGAAGGTCGGATGCGCTCTTTGTCATGGTGGATGGACCACGCAAGGGCCTGGCAGCCTATTCGGCCACCATTTCTCGATGGATTCGACAGACAGTGACCCGTGCATATGACTTGTGGGGTCTCGAGCCCCCCTTTCCCCCTTTCACGGCTCACTCTACCAGGGCGATTAGCACTTCCTGGGCTTTCCGACATCAAGTGTCGGTTTCTCAAGTGTGCAGAGCGGCTACATGGTCCTCAGTGCACACCTTTACTCAGTTTTACAAAGTTGATGTTTCAGCATCCTCAGATGCTGCTTTCGGCCGCAAGGTTTTGCAGGCTGCTGTGTGAGGTTCCTCCAAGTCTTTGTGGAGAGTTCCCCCGTTGGGGTGAAATTTTGTTTTTGCGTTACCCACCCCCCTTTTGACACTGCTTTGGGACATCCCCAGGCGTAATGAAGAGATGCTGCATCCGTCAGTGAATTAAAGAGAAAATAGGATTTCTTAACTCACTGTAAAATCCTTTTCTCTGAGATCATTGACAGATGCAGCACCCACCCCTTTGTTTGGTTCGAGCTTGCACTGCTTGTTACGGACTGAAGGCTGAGCTGGCTGGTGGGGGGTTATACCAGGAAGGACCGCCCCCTAGGAGGGGCTGTGTCTGCTTTTTAGCTGAACTGAAGTTCTGCCTAGTCCACTCCTAGTGAATCTGTCACTAGTTCTGTCAATGAACTCAGAGAAAAGGATTTTACGGTAAGTTAAAAAATCCTATTTTCTCTTCATAAATGTTGACCAAAAATGATACTGCTACATTTCTTTGGTAAAAATAACCCAAATCGGGGTTTATTTGGTGTTGGCGGACAGACAGATGTTTTGAGGACTGTGACAAATGTGATGGGGGCAGACAGATGTTTTGGGGACTGTGACAGAGGTGACGGGGACAGACAGATGTTTTGGGGACTGTGACAGATGTGATGGGGACATACAGATGTTTTGGGGACTGTTTTATGGGGACACTGATGTGTATGGGGACAGGGGTATCAGTGGTGCTTGGTGCACTGTGTGGGTAGCGATCTGTGAGAGCTCTCTGTATGAAATCATTTTCATGCAGAGAGCTGTCACATAGCTGCAGCTTCCCCCTTCCCTCCCCCCGCACTGAGCTCTCACTGAGCTCGGCGAGGGAGAACTGACACAGAGACGTGCGTCTCTGTTTACATTGTGATGGCTGTGATTGGACACAGCTGTCACATGATCGGGAGTGCCAATCACGCCGCCCATATCCCGATATCTGCTCGGCTGGATCCTGTGATCATAATAATCACAGGATCGAGCGGCAGTGCGCCCTGCGTGGCCAGGCTGCGGGCACCCGTTCTGCAGGACGTAAATGATCATCCTGTCAGAATGGTGAGGCTCCCACCTGGCCGTATATATACAGTGGCCGGATGAGAGGTGGTTAAAATGTGATTTGTAGTTACTGTCCCTTATTGATTGCACTTTGTTGTTGCCTCTTGCACATTGCACTTATACATACCATGATATAAGTCTATACATTATTGCACTTTATGTGAACGCAGCTTAATTTTATTTTAATTTTACTCAGTAAAGCAACATTTTTTGCTCCTCCTCTCACTCTTACACAAATGAAAAAAACATTTAGAATGTTTAACTTTTTCATAGATTTTTGTGCAAAGCAGCATTTTCAGCCAAGGCCGGATCCCACTGCCTCCTGGGATAGTTGCGATGCAGCAATCTAAGCAGGAAGTAAGTTACCAAAGATGCATATGGGCAGCACAATGCAGCACATGCACGAAACACAAAGCGCAGTTGTAGTCCATCTGCACACATGTGGCTGATTTCTACATATGCACACAAATGTCGCAGACCGATATAGTGCTCAGCTACCAGAAATGGAAAATTTGTGCACATGCGCAGAAATTGCAGTGTATGCGAAAATGAGCCGTCGGTCAAACCGGGTCCCAAATGAGTGGCAGATACTGGCGGCGTATTTGCTCATACATTCGATTTTAAAAGGTGGAGGCATGGAAGTGGTATGGGAAAGGAGATTTATTCAGGAGTTTAAAATCCATTGTAGGCTGTGTTGACATGGGCATGGAAGTCGGACAACTTCCCATCTGACTTTGCCCTATGACTTCATGTCCGACTTCCATGCGACGTCAATGAACGGGATCTGACTTTGATCCAACTATACCATGCCCTTTCAGTCTGGTATGAATCTTGAGAGGGGAAACCCTATGCCAAAAAACAGTGGCATGGGTTCCCCCCAAAATTCATAGCAGATTTTTATCACGCAGCCCGGTAGGTAACGAGCGAGTGCCCCCTCCTGGACCATACCAGGCCACATGCCCTCAACATGGGGGTGGGTGAATTTAGGGCGGGGGGCTCTGCCCCCCACCCCATAGCATGCTGATGGGGACAAGGGCCTCTTCCTGACAACCCTGGGCAATTGTTGTGGGGGTCTGCGGGCAGGGGGGCTTTTATCGGAATCTTTTATCCTTTATGTGAATGCGTATGAAGGTACAGTGTACCCCTACTCATTCACCTAAAATAGTGTCAAAACTAAATAAAAACAGTACAAAGGTTTCTGACAGTCCTTTATTAAAAAGGAAGAATGTCATAGCTCCAATGTGTCTTCTTTCTCCAGTGATGATTTCTCCCTCGGGTGATGTCTTCTCACGTGGGTGATGTATTCTTCCTCCGGTTCTTCTCCCCTCGATGATGTCTTCTTCCTCCAGTTCTTCTCCCTCTGCTGATGCCTTCCCAGGGTATGATGGAGCAGTGACATCACAAGGGGGTGGAGTCTCTGGATGACATCACCGGATGGCCACGCCCCATGGCTATGTAAGAAATGGCAGACGCCGGAGCTAACACAACAGCGGGAGCCAGGATCAGGAGAAGACATCAGCGGAGGGAGATGAACCAGAGGAAGACGATATCACCAGAGGGTTTTTTTTTTCTGGTGTGAGGTTCCCCTTCAAGATTCTCAGAGCACAAGTCGCATGCCACAAGTTGGATCAGTTAAGATGATGATCCGACTTGGATGCAATTTACATTCAAATAAATGGAATGAAATTGTGCCCAAGTCGGACCAAAGTAGGGCAGGAACCTTTTTCAAAGTCGGACTGACACAATTCAGACCAGTTGAGACGGCTCTCATAGGGAACCATTGATTTATACACGTCAAGCGTCGTGCTCCCAAAGTTGGAGCGTATGTTGCACCAGTGTGAACCGGGTCTGTATGGATGCATTAAGGTAAAAAATGGCCAGCCCAGCCTTTAGAACCACTTTAAATCAGCTGCTGAAAAAGCTTAAAGTGGTTGTAAACCCTCAAGTATCACTTTAGCTCATTAGAATGTACACTGCTAAGGCTACCGATCGGTGCCAGTAAAAGTTCACTTACTTTCTAATGTCTTCTCAATCCGTCCTGCAATCTTTGATGACGTCAGCGCCGCATGCGCAGTCCATCCATTCTGTCACGCCACGTATGTGTGTCGTTTCTATCTTTTCAACATACTATACACTGTAAACGGCACAGCTGCAGGAAGCATCGCGATCGTGCACTTCTCATCTGCTTCCTGGTTTTCCCTTGTGATTGCATGAGACGTCACATAGGGGGAGTGAACCAGACAGGGCATTGCAAGCAATGAATATCTTATCTCGGTCGCCATTAAAAAGGGCGATCGAGATAGAGGCTTGGTTTTGCCATGATCAAGCATATGCGAGATTTAGACAGGGAAACAAGGGAAGGGCGGAAATGACGTCCGCAGAAGACACCTAGATCATCAGTAAAGATGGCGCTGCGGATACCCGGAAGAAGATTACTTTTATATAACTAAAAAAAAGGTATTTTGTAAGCTGATTTTATTGACGATAACAGGTGCCAGGCATGTGCATGCATTTTTAAATTATAATATTTAGAAAAAAGGGGTAAAAAACAGGGTTTACTTCCTCTTTAACCACTTAAATACAGGCCGTTTATACCCCCTTCCTGCCCAGACCAATTTTCAGCTGTCAGCATTCTCACACTTTGAATGACAATTACTTTCTCATGCTACACTGTACCCAAGCAAAATTTTTATAATTTTTTTCACACAAATAGAGCTTTCTTTTGGGGTATTTAAGAACCTCTGGGTTTTTTATTTTTTGAGACATAAGTGAAAAAAGTGCGAAAATTTTGAAAAAAAAACACTTTTTTTTAGTTTCTGTGATAAAATTTTGCAAATAAGTCATTTTTGTTCATAAATTTGGGCCAAAACCTATACTGCTACCTATCTTTGGTAAAAAAAAATAACCCAAATAAGTGTATATTATTTGGTCTGTGTGAAAGTTATAGAGTCTACAACCTATGGTGCCAATCATTGAAAATTGATCACACCTGATGCACTGATGCCTCAATTCTTGAGGCCCTGAAATGTCAGGAATGTACAAATACCCCCCATTACCCCCTTTTGAAAAGTAGACATTCCAAGGTATTTAGTAAGAGGCATGGCGAGTTTTTTGAAGTTGTACTTTTTTCCCACAATTCTTGGGAAAATTAAGAAATTATTATTTTTTTTATTTTTTTTTTTGCACAAAATTGTCATAACAACAAGTTATTTCTCACACACAGCATATGCATACTTCCAATTACACCTCAAAATACATTCTGCTACTTGCCCCAAGTATGACGATACCATATGTGTGAGACTTTTTCACAGCCTGGCCACATAGAGAGGTCCAACATGCAGGGAACACCATCATGCATTCTAGGAGTAGAATTTTCACATCTAATTTCCTAACGACCTATTACACTTTTGAAGTCCCTGGAGCGCCAGGACAATGGAATTACCCACAAAATGACCCCATTTTGGAAAGCAAACATTCCAACGTATAATCTATGAGGCATTATGAGTCTTTTGAATGGTTCATTTTTTCCACAAGTCTTCGAAAAACGTGGAAAGAAAATGAAAACGCATTTATTTTTACACAAAGTGGTCAATTTATAAGATATTTCTAACACATAGCATGTACATAGCAAAAATTACCCCCCAAAATACATTCTGCTACTCATCCCGAGTATGGCGATACCACATGTGTGAGACTTTTACACAGCCTGGCCACATAGAGAGGTCCAACATGCAGGGAGCACCATCATGCATTCTAGGAGCAGAATTTTCACATCTAATTTCCTAACAACCTATTACAATTTTGAAGGCCCTGGAGCACCAGGACAATGGAATTACCCACAAAATGACCCCATTTTGGAAAGCAAACATCCCAACGTATAATTTATGAGGCATTATGAGTCTTTTGAATGGTTCATTATTTTCCACAAGTCTTCGAAAAACGTGGGAAGAAAATGAAAACGCTTTTATTTTTACACAAAGCGGTCAATTTATAAGATATTTCTAACACATAGCATGTATATAGCAAAAATTAACCCCCAAAATATATTCTGCTACTCGTCCCGAGTATGGAGATACCACTTGTGTGATACTTTTTCACACCCTGGCCACATAAAGAGGCCGAACATACAGGGAGCACCATCTGGCATTTTAGGAGCATAAATTACACATAAAATTTCATTCATACCTATCACACTTTTGAAGGTCCTGGAACCCCAGGACAGTGGAATTACCCACAAAATGACCCCATTTTGGAAAGCAAACACCCGAGGTATATTCTATGAGGCATGGGCTGCAGATAGGTAGTCGGGTACTCTGATGGGCTGCAGATAGGTACTCAGGTATTCTGATGGGCTGCAGATAGGTACTTGGGTACTTTGATGGGCTGGAGACAGGTACTCAGGTAATCTGATGGACTGGTAAAAGGTACTTGGGTACTCTGATGGGCTGCAGATAGGTACTCTGTTACTCAGATGGGTTGGTGACAGGTACTCTGGTGGTCTGGTGACAGGTACTCGGGTACTCTGATGGGCAGGTGACAGGTACTCGGGTACTCAGATGAGCTGGTGACAGGTACTCGGGTACTCTGATGGTCTGGTGACAGGTACTCGGGTACTCAGATGGGCAGATGACAATTATTCGTGTACTCTGATGGGCTGGTGACAGGTACTCGGGTACTTTGATGGGCTGGTGACAGGTACTCGGGTACTCTGATGGACAGGTGACAGGTACTCGAGTACTCTGATGGTCTGGTGACAGGTACTCGGGTACTCAGATGGGCAGGTGACAGGTACTCGGGCAATCTGATGGACAGGTGACAGGTACTCGGGTACTCTGATGGTCTAGTGACAGGTACTCGGGTACTCTGATGGTCTGGTGACAGGTACTCGGGTACTTTGATGGACAGGTACTCAGGTACTTTGATGGGCATATGACAGGTACTCGGGTACTCTGATGGGCAGGTGACAGGTACTCGGGTACTTTGATGGACAGGTGACAGGTACTCGGGTACTTTGATGGAGAGGTGACAGGTACTCGGGTACTTTGATGGACAGTTGACAGGTACTCTGATGGGGTGGTGACAGGCACTCTTTATTGGGGGGGTGATCAGTGTGCTTGGTGTACACAGTGGGCGGTAACGAGCTGTTATCGCAATCTCCCTCTCACACACGATTGGTGTGTGACAGGGAGAACCTCGGTAACAGCCCGTTACCGCGGTTTGTTTACATCACATGACCGGCTGTGATTGACACATCCGGTCAGATCGGAGCTGGGCTTTGTCCGAGGGACAAGCCTCAGCCCCGATCGCCACGCTGCGTGCCCCCGGGGGCGCTCACGAACGGCGTGCACGTGGAGGTCGGTAGTGACCCGATGGGGAGGGGACACACCCCCCGGCACAAGATTGATCCACGATCGCCGCATCATATGACGTCGGCCCGGATCGACGAGCGGTTCCTGCCGACATCATTTTAACATGACTCGGTAGGGAACTGGTTAAATAGAAAACAAAGGTTTAATATCACTTTATGTAAAAATTTGTCTAATCTGTAGTAAATCTGTTTCAGGCTTGACAAAACGGTCTCAGCTGCCTACCCAAAATGACAGATACTGCAAAAAGCACATATATTGTTGTACTTCGGTTCACAAACTTAATTCGTGAAACAACTCTGGTCGCAAACCGAATTGGTTGTGAACCGAGGCAAATTTTCCCATAGGGTTCAATGTAAATCAGGTTAATCCGTTCTGAACTTTTTTTATTGTTTATCCCCTTGCCGACCGCCGATCGGCATTTGACGGCGGCAAGGTGGCTCGTGAGCGCAAATCGCCGTCATATGACGGCGGCCGCGATCACGAGCCGTGTGTGCGCGCGCGCCCC
>BLSH010161185.1:91262-107722 GCA_018402905.1 Glandirana rugosa | reverse complement strand
TGCTTCGGTTCATGGTATGACCCGGGTAGGCCCAGGACTAAGTGAGCTTCAGACTTGCTGGTGAGCACGGGGGGGAAGCCGGTTGGTGTCATTGCGATGAGTTCCGCGAGGTTGTTGTGGCCGATGATCAGATGGCAGTGGCGGGGGTGGTGTGGTGATAATCCTCCAGTTAAGCAGTCGTTTGATGCCCTCCTTGGGAGTCAAGATGTCTGTCATTTGGGATTGGAATGTCACTACAAGCTTCATGGGGAAGCCCCATTTGTATGGTATGTTGCGGTCTCTTAGGATAGAGGTAACTTGGGCGAATTCTCTTCTTTTCTGTGCTGTGGCTGCAGAGATATCAGTGTACAAGGAGATGGAAGAGTAAGGATCCGGTAGAGTTTTGGACATCCGGGCTGCCGACATAATTTTTTCTTTGATGTGGAAAAAATGAATACGTACCAACACATCTCTAGGAACAGAGTCAGGCAGATAGCTTGGTTTTGCGATTCTATGTGCCCGGTCTATGCTCAGATCCAGATGCGATAGTTGGGGGATGAGTTTGAGACACAACTGTTGTACATAGTGTGTGATATCTGCTGGCTTCACGGATTCTGGAACACCTCTGAATTTGATATTGTTCCTGCGAGAACGGTCTTCGAGGTCTATAACTTTGGAACTTTGGAGTTCTGTATAGTGTTCAGATTGGGTCTCCCCTGCGGCCTCATGAGCAGATGCTTGAGCTTCAACCCACTGCTCAAGTATGTTCATCCGATCTTCAATGTGGTCCATTCTGGTGTGAAGTGTATACAGGGAGGATCGCAGTTCAGTTCTCAAATCTTTGTGGAGTGATGGTAACATTAATTTCAGTGTGTGTTCAGACGGCGGTTGATCCGAGGCAGGGTGTGCAGCTAAGGATTCCTGTGAACTCTCAGGATCGGGTATTTCATCCCAATGCTGTTTTTTATACAGCGGGGTTTTAGATGGAGACTGGGCTGGGGATTGAGCGGCTCTTTTGCCTCTGTCCGTAGTGGAGGGCTGCGGGTGTGCAGAGCCATTATTGGAACTATCTATTACCTCCAGTAGATTGTCCAGATTTTGGTGTACTTCAGACAATTGTGTTGAAGGGGTGGGAGAGGCTGGTCCAGTGGTGGCCGGAGCGTTTTGCATGGCGGGTTCTTGAAAGAATATAGATATACTGCGTGTAGTGTCGGTAGTACGAGATTTCTTTTTGGGCATACCTCAGATTCGGCCACTATATCTTATCTTCTTTTGTAGCACCAATAAAGAGCCAGGATGACTTGGGGGGGGTGTGGAAGATGGTGCAGTTGCATAGAAGTCAGTTACAGTGCAAATTTCTGGGGTTGCATGTCAGTAGAAGAAAGAGAAAACTCCCTCCACAGCCTCACAAGCAGGGGCAAAAGCACATGGATCAGCAGGGATCTGGATGGAAAGAGGTCCGTGTTGTCCACTCCTGGGGTGGAGGGGCACCCCAAGGTCAAGTAAGAGTGGGGAGAGAAGAAAAAAAAAGAAAACCAACAAATAGCTGTGGACCGCTCCCACACTTATGCGTTCTTGATGGTATGTGTTTGCTGTGCACAGGAGGTACAAGGTGGGGACCCCCTCGATCCAACACTCCAGGAGACAGTTCTTCCTACTTTTTTTGTCAGGCTGGATATGTCGGTCCGGTCATAACATAAGGTGCACTACGGGACCCCACTCTCTCCACAGCAGACCTCCCGTTATTATGTGATACTAGGGACAGGGTAGGTCATAGGTTGTGTTCCAGTGTTGTAACAGAAATGCAGTAGGAAGTGACCTTGAGTGCTTGGTTAGGCCGCAAGATGACTGGGCCACAAAATGGCGGCCGGTCTTCCACGTGTATGGCCGATAACATATGTCTGTGAGAACAGCATTGGGGGTGCAGAGACTCACCAAACCACCAATGACCGTTAAGTAAAACTTCTTGTGGCTCCGTCCGAGTGTCTTACACCAATTTAGGCCGCAATATGGCCGCTGTTCCAGTTGCTAAAGTGGTCCCGAATCGGTCCACGTATTCTGCACCCTTGTCTAATAGTTCCCCAGGTGTACCAGTGGGATGCAAGGGTAAGCTGGGCCCCCAAGGCTCGCCGGGTGAGATCCCCGGCATCAGGTAGGCTTCAAGATGGTGGCTGACAGAGCCGCAAGGGAGCCCCGCGGCCCGAGTCACACTGCAGATTAGGTTGCGAGGTGATCCAGACCGGTTGGAGTAGAGAGCACAGGGACCAAAAGGTCCGGGGTGAGGGATGCAGGAGTCCACCTTCGTCCCACGGGGAAGGCTGGTGGCCACCTGTCCTGAGGAGAGACGCTGCTCCCTCCTGGGCGTCCGCAGGTTCGGCGCCCTTGTAGGCCGCAATGCGATCTCCGATCCGGCCCCGCTGCCAAGACTATCCCAACCGTCTCTTAGTTCCCCCACGATCAGTTGCGTGGAACTCTTCACTGGTCGGTTCCTGGAAGGGCCGCTGATGAGCACTGATCCAGATCGGCTGTAACTCTGCGGCTAGGCCCCAAGATTGCGGCTGATAGAGCTGTGAGGGAGCCGCTTCAGCCTACGGTGTACACCCGCCCTGGTCCCGAATCGAGCCAAATTGGGCTAAGCTGAAATCACGGGGCCAGAGGTCCCAGGATGGGTATTCCAGCCTTCCACTGACCTAAAATCAGAGCGGATGGATGCCGATGGCCTGGCGGAGGTCCGGTAAGCTCTCTCTTCCGTCACTGCATCGGCTGATCCCGGTGTCAATGTCAGCTGTCTGGTGGAGTCTTTACTTGGCTCAGTCAGTAGATAAAGGTATAAGAGCCCCCCTAAGATAGAATTAAGGGGGATACGATGCTATAACCAACGCTGGAGTTGCTAATAGTCCCAGGGTGAGCGGAGCTATGAAATCAAGCAGCCATCATAGTCTGCAGCCATCCACGCCCCTGTCACGATTTCCCTTTATTTTTAAGTAAAAGGACCCTAGCGTGGGGGGAGATGGGATAGGTGGTTGATGGGGGGTGGAGAGGTTTGAATGGGGGGGTTTGGGTGTTTTTTTTTTCTTTTTTTTTGTTATTTTATTTTAGAGAGAGCTAGAACTCTCTGATTTGAACAAAGGTGGGATTTGAACATAGGTGGTGTTTCCTTTTTTGTTTTTTTCCCCCCACAGGGACACAAGTGATTTAGATGTAAACAGTGAGAGCACAAGGGAAGTTAATATCACACAACCTCAATCTGAATAATAGAACAAATTGGACACATGAATATTAATATGGTTAATGACTGTTGGATATTTTGGATTAAAAGGGGGGGTGGGGCATTTTTTTGATTTGAACAAAAGTGGTATTTGAACATGGGTTTTTTTTTTTTTTTTTTACTTAATTTGAGTAAGGGTGAGGAATTTTGGGAGGTGGTGGGGTAATAAGTACACAGAGTAATATACAATTGATGGATCTGGGTTGTAGGCAACTTAGACGTAAGATAAACCAGGAGCACAGAGAAGTAATAATACACAACTTGTTGGATGTATATAATAAATTGGGCACTTGACGTTAAAATTACAACTGGTTGAGATTTTGGAGATAAATACAGTAAGTTAGTAGGAGGGTGGCGGGAGGTAGGGTCACTTTTTTTTTTTTTCTTCACTTGTGGTTATCACTGGAGTTATTTATTTATTACTTTGGTTGAGTTATTTTAGTGAGAGCGAGAACTCTCTGATTTGTACAAAGGTGGGATTTGAACATAGGTGGGTTTTTTCTCCTCTCTCCTTTCTTTATCTCTCTCTTACGTTATCTGCTGAACTTCTCCTCTCCTCACCTATGGGTATAGGTATCTATGAAACAAATCCCTCTACCCCTGTATAGTACTCTTGGATAGGGGTTGAGATGAAATGGATTAGAGAGAAAGAGAGAGATGGAGGGGGGTGTATGTGTGTGGGGTTTTTATTCTTGTGTGTATGTGTTATGTTTATTAAGGGGTTATAATTTCAAAAACAGAGATGTTTTTTGATATGTAACAATACAATTAGTACGATAATAATAGATTTTAAATGTTGGATTTATTGTGTGTAAAATGGAAAATCTCAATAAAAGATCGAAATAAAAAAAATAGACCACTGGCCAGAACTACCAGCGTGCAATAGAGCTGCTGGGCTGCCTTGCATTCAGCGTGCTTGCTAAACATGCATTCAGTGCTGCCGGAGGTTTTGCTGATACATATCAAAATGAATCAGACCTGGATTAGCAGCAGCTATCAAGCCCTTGATGCTGATGTCGCTAATTAAGTGCTTTTTGGATATGTAATCTCTGAAAGACTGTCTAGGCTTCCTAGCTTTGTGGGCATTGATTTCATCTGGAAGAATTTTTTTGGTGTAGGTTTTATGGGCACAATTAACACCCATGGACCGATTTTTCCTCACCTGTTTGACAGGTGCATATCATTGCAATTTTTGACAGCAAGGCCAATTTTTGCTTTCATCAAGAGTACCTGTATAGGGTTGCGGTATCAAGGCACCACCGTCACCAAAAGACCAATTTTTCTGCACCTGTTTGATTGGGGTCTCAAATTTCAATTGTTGACAGCAAGGCCAATTCTTGCTTTCATCAAGAGTACCTCTATAGGGTTATGGTGCCAAGGCACCACTGACACCCAAAGACCAATTTTTCCACAACTGTTTGAGCGGTGCATAAAATTTCAATGTTTGGCAGCTAGGCAAAATCTTGCTTTCATCAAGAGTACCTCTATAGGGTTATGGTGTGAAGGCACCACCAACACCCAAAAGATCAATTTTTCTGCACCCGTTTGACAGGTGCATATCATTGATATTTTTGACAGCAAGACCAATTCTTGCTTTCATCCAGAGGACCTGTATATGGTTACAGTGTGAAGGCACCCCAACACCCAAATACCAATTTATCAGATATGGAGAACTTTCAAGTTGATGATCCACTGGGTTACTGGGTCATGAGAACAGACCACTGACCAGAACTTGCCCAGCATGCAATAGAGCAGCTTTGCTGCCATGCATCCAGCGTGCTTTCTGAATGGGCATTCAGTGCTGCTGGTGGTTTTGTGACAGATAAGAGACTGTTCAGACTCCTTGGATGGACTGACATTTATCATAATGAATCAGTCCTGGATTAGCAGCAGCTATCAAGCCCTTGATGCCAATGTCACTGATTAAGTGCTTTCTGGATCTGGAATCTCTGAACGACTGTCTAGGCTGCCAAGCTTTGTGGGTGTCAATTTCTCTCTGGAAGAATTTTTTTGGTGTAGGTTTCATGGGCACAATTAACACCCATGGGCCAATTTTTCCACACCTGTTAACAGGTGCATATCATTGCAATTTTTGACAGTGAGGCCAGTTCTTGCTTTCATCAAGAGTACCTGTATAGGGTTACTGTGTGAAGGCACCACTGACACCCGAAGACCAATTTTTTCACAACTTTTTAAGTGAGGCATCAAATTTACATTTTTGACAGCAAGGCCAATTCATCCTTTCATCAAGAGTATCTCTCTATGGTTACGGTGCGAAGGCACCACCAACACCCAAAGACCAATTTTTGCACACCTGTTGGACAGGAGCATATAATTGCAATTTTTGACATCAAGGTCAATTCTTGCTTTCGTCCAGAGTATCTGTATATGGTTACAGTATGAAGGCACGCTCGACACCCAAAGACCCATTTTTCTGCAACTGTTTGAGAGAGGGTGTCAAATTTCAATATTTGGCAGCAAGGCCAGTTCTTGATTTCATTAAGAGTACCTCTATAGGGTTACGGTATAAAGACACCATCGACACCCAAAGACCAATTTTTCCACACCTGTTTGACAGATGCATATCATTAACATTTTTTTTTTTTTGTAATTCGTTTATTTTGATCAAAACAGCATAGATATACAAACAACACCAATGGTTCTAGATAAGGTTCAGATAAGCTAATAGAAGGTACTGGTGGAGTTACAGAATGGAAGCATTTCCTGGCAAAAGTTATGGTTAGCTGAGGGTTTTCAGGTTACAATTAAGTTGGTGAGACAGTAAAAGAATGGGTCGTGGGGACAGGGCAGAAGAAGGGCCAGTTCTATCGAGAAGACAGCAAACGGCTCTCTGTCTCTCGGGTAGTGCTGCCCCAGCCGCCCCTCTGTTCTGAGGAGGAATCAAGTAGTAGGTTGATACTAAAGCTGGGGCGCTGGAGAAAGGACGAGCAAGTGGCTAGGCCTGGTCTTTCCAGAAAAGGGGTAGTGGGAGAGGGGAACAAGAGGAAAGAAAGGAGGAGAGAGGAGGGAGATAGGGTGGAGTAGAAGGGGGGTGGAGGGGGGGTCCATTAAACAAGGGAGGGAGAGCGGTAGAGGGGGTGGGGGTTCAAGGGGGGTCTTCCGGGAATGTGGAGGGGAAATTGGGTGGGAGGTATAGGGCGGGGAGGGAGAGAGCCCACAGACCTGGGCACCTCCCCCCCGTGCCCCCAGCCCGAGCCGCACCTATGAAGGGTCGTAGTCAGCAAGTTCAGGACATCGCTTCAAGATAGGGGTCAGTGAAGACAAAGTAATTCCATGGTCTCCATGTCTCACGGAAAGTTTCCTCGCGGCCATATAGAGTCGCCGTGAGATCCTCCATATTGCGTAGCTCATTAATTTTTCGGAACCACATGGCCTTGGATGGGGGATTCTCCGATCTCCAATTCAGAGGGATGCAGGCCTTTGCCGCATTTAGAAGCTGGATAGTGTGGGAGCATTTATATTTCCCAATCGGACGGACCAATTCACACCCGTGAGGTGCTTGATAGTGTGGGCTATGTCGGTCCAAAAAGGGACCAGTTTGGGGCAGGACCAGAAAATATGTAGCATTATACCCTCGGCACACCCACACCTCCAACAGGTGTCCGTGACCTGCGGGAGATGCCGGTGGATCATCAATGGCACTCTGTACCATCGAGAGAGAATTTTATATTCGGTCTCCTGCGTTTTGATTGCCATGGAGGACTTCTGGGCGAAGTGTAGGATTTTTTCTTTTTGTGCACCGGAAAGGTGCAGGTTCAGATCAGCTTCCCACTTCTGGATGAAGGGAGGCATGTAGTCATTTCCCGGGTCCAACAGCATGGCGTATGTTAAAGACAGGGTGTGGCGAATCGGTTCCCCCGCATGGCAGATACGTTCGAACTCGGTCAGGCGACGCAGAATTCCGGGGGTCCTTGACAGCCTGCGCAGAAAGCAACGCAGCTGCAGCCCGCTCCAAAAGTCCAGCCTGGGGCCCACCCCCACCTCGTCCCACCGGAGGGCGAAGCTCCCGTCATGCAGCAGGTGGTAACAGAAGTATTGCTTCCTGGCCTCCTTCAGGAAATGGAAGCGCGTCCCCCGAGAGCCCGGTTCAAAGGCCGGGTTGCCCAGAAGAGGGACAAGTGGGGAGGGGTAGGAGAAATCTAGTAGCGTTTGAAGGAGTCTCTTGCCACCTTCAGTGTGCAACCTAAAGTGGGGTGGCCCGGAACTACCGTCGGGAGACATTCCGACGACCATAGCCAGCTCTTAGCCCCGTCGTCGGCGTCCTCCATCTCCATGGTCACCCACTGCTTCCCTTCCGAGTGGCAGTGCCAATCAACCACCCTGGAGAGGTGGGTGGCTCTGTGGTAAGCCTTTAAGTCCGGCAGTCCCAATCCACCTCTACCCTTGGGTAGATGGAGGAGCTTGAGTTGAATCTGTGGCTTGCGGTGGGACCAAATGAATTCCCTGATTAGGGCGCACGCCTTTTTGAAGAAAACGGGAGGTATGCGTATCGGAAGCGCCTGCATGATGTATAAGATGTGCGAGAGAATTGTCATTTTGAGGGCATTGCAGCGACCGAACCAGGACAGCGTTAGGGAGTGCCAGTGGAGCAAGTCTGATTTGAGATGAGCCAGGAGCTGGACGAAGTTGTGATCATAAAGGTCAGCGAGGTCTGGAGTGATGTTTACTCCAAGATACCGGATTGAGACCGTCGCCCGTTGGATAGGGGATGCAGATGTCACCGCCCTGAGCTCCTCGTCGCCCACCGTGATGTTAAGTAGAGTGGACTTGGCCAGGTTGATTTGATAATACGACAGCTCACCATACTCCCGTAATGCGGATAGCAGGGCTGTCAGCGAGGATGAGGGTTTGGTGAGGAAGAAGATCAGGTCATCCGCGAAGGCGGCCACTTTGTGGGCGCCAGACCGTTTGTTAAAGCCTGAAATGTCCGGATTGTTCCTCACCATGCAGAGCAGGGGCTCCAGTGTCAGTATGAAGACCAGGGGTGACAGGGGGCATCCCAGCCGTGTCCCGTTACGAATGTCAAAGAAGGGGGAGCGAGTTTCGTTAACCTTGATCGCAGCTGAGGGGCAAGAGTATAGAGAGTAGATCCAGCCAAGCATAGAGGGTTTAAGTCCAATATGCTCAAGGGTGGCATTCAGGAACGACCATTTTACCCTATCAAACGCTTTCTCTGCGTCAGTCGACAGCAAGAGAAGCGGTTTGTTGGATGATCTGGCCACATGGATCAGGTTTAGGACCCTAATGGTGTTGTCCCGGGGTTCCCGCAAGGGGACAAATCCCGCCTGATCTTGATGGATCAGGTTCGGGATATGGGGGAGAATACGGTTCGTCAGAACCTTCACAAAGAGCTTTAGGTCCACATTTAAGAGTGCTATTGGTCGGTAATTGCCACATCTAGTAAGGTCCTTGCCCTCCTTGGGAATCAATAGGAAAGGAATGGCCATCCGTGATGGAGTTCCAAGCCATAACTAACGGCTTCGAGAGTACATCAAAGAAGGTCTTAAAATATGTCGGGGTGAAACCGTCTGGGCCCGGGGCTTTTTTGGGTTTAGAGTGGGCCTGCGCTACGGAGAGCTCCTCGATAGTAATGGGGTCTTCCAATGCCTCGGCCACTTCAGAAGGGAGGGTTGGCATTCCGGAATTCAAGATATATGCTCGCTCTGGATTACTTTCCCCAGAGGATGGGGCGTTCGGGGGTTGTCCCTCTATGTTATATAGGTCCCGATAGTACCTCAGGAACTCTCCTGCGATAGACACAGAGGAGGATAGCTTTTGGCCATCAGAGCCCCTGATGTGAGGGATCGAGGTCTTTGACTGGGGTCCCCTCAGCGCTCGCGCCAGGAGAGTGCCTGGTTTGATGGAAAATTCAAAGAATTTGCGGTGGGCCCACAGCAGTCTTTGTTTGGTTCTCTGAAAGAGCAGGGTGTTAAGTTCCTCCCTAACCTTCAAAAGCTCTTGATATGTTGCGCGAGCCAGGCTGGCCTTGTGTGCCCTTTCTAAGGTTTGGGCCTGCGTTAGCAACTCGCGAACCCGTCTGGTTCGTTCTCTTTTCAAGCGTGCCCCGGCCCTCAATAAGACACCCCGGATCACCGCCTTGTGAGCGTCCCAGACCACCAGGGGGTTAGAGACCGAGGAGGCATTCACAGTGAAGTACTCCCGGATCGCCGCCTTAGTCTCCTCCGACTGCAAGAGCGAGTCATTAAGCCTCCACGCCGGCGGAGAATTCGGGGAGGCACTGAGTTGTAAGGTCAGGTGGATTGGGGCATGGTCTGAGAGAGAGATTACATCAATGGTGGCCGAGGTGACCCTAGTCAGTTCAGCCTGGGGCACCAATATATAGTCTAGACGAGAGTATGTGTGGTGGACCGGTGAGAAAAAGGTGTAATCCCTATCTTGTGGATGAAGCAGGCGCCAGGGATCCGTGAGGTGAAGAAGTTGAAGGTCCGACTTCAATCTCTTCAGGCATGCAAAAGAGAGATGGGAAGCTCCCCTGGAAACATCTATAAGGGGTCCAACGCGAAGTTAAGGTCGCCCCCGAATATTAAAGTGCCTTCCTGGAATTCCAGTATTTCAGGGATCAGGTTCCGTAGGAACCGTGAGTGATCCATGTTGGGGAAGTATACGTTGACCATTGTGACCCGAACTCCAGATATCCAGCCCCTTACCAGGATGTAGCGGCCATGAGCATCTGTCTTCACAGCCTCTAGGGACCAAGCTACTGACCTGTGGATCAGGATGGCCACCCCCTTTGTCTTGGAGATCGGAGAAGAGCTGTGGTAGGCTGTGGGGAAGGTCCTATTAGTCAGTCTGGGTATATGGTCACTCCTAAAATGAGTCTCTTGCAGAAAAGCTATGTTCGTTCTACTTCTTTTAAGGTCAGCTAAGAGTCGAGATTGTTTCTCGGGGGTGTTTAGGCCCCTAACGTTATGTGACGTGAATGTAAGGGTGGTCATTATGGAGCCCTAAGCCGGGAGGGACCCACAGGTGCGGCCGATGGGCACAGACTCACCCGGCGGGGCGGCTCGAGTGGAGGGCACGCCCGGGGGGGAAGGGGGCGAAGGGACGGGTCAAGAGGGGGGAGGAAAAGAGGGAGGGGGGAGGGGGGGACTAGAAGGGGAGAAAAAGGATACTAAAGATCACAAAGAGAAGGGACTGCTGACAGGGACTGTCAGTACCCGATCAGGGGTCCAGCCTACGTGGGGGGTGGCTGGCTGTGGATGGTTGGCGTGCTAGAGGGAGGCTCAGCGCCAAAGATTAGGTCGTTAAGATCTCGGAAGAGGGAGATGCATGGGGGGGGAGGCAGGGATGTGTATTACTAGTTACCAGAACACTTTAGATTATAAGCTATGTGTGCAGAACCGGGAGTGGGTGGGGAGGGAGAGAGAGTATCCCCTAGGGGGGAGATGGTTAGGGGAAGGAAGCTGAGATGTGCATACAGTGAGGAACACATTATAACAAGGCAGCGGAAAGGCACCAGTAATGCATAACATAACATAACATAGGGCTGACAAGTATCAACATTAACAACAACGATAACAACAGATGCCAGGGGAGGAGGGCGCGTCGGATCCAACCCGGCCCACTCGGTGACACACTCGGGGCGAGGGATTTCACACTCGGGGCGAGGGAGTTCCCGACGCCCCCTCCCGGCGCAGCACGCGGACTGACCCCACGTGTCCCCTCCGGTCCCCCGTGCCCCGGATGATCGAGACCATCAGGGGAGGGAGGAGGGGAAGGGGGGCCCCCAACCAAGGCCCACCGCCTGACATTCCGTCCCCAGGCATAACAATAACTTAGGACCCCAATGCCCCAGAGCACCCCCCATCAAGGGCACACCACTACTCTCAGGTCACACGCTGCTATGGGCAGTGCTGACCCTGGTTGAGCAAGGCAGTTCAGACAGCAATGACCACCCCACCCTCCCCCGACACCCACAGATCAGCACCCCCCCCATAACCGGGGGCTCAAGAGACAAGGTTCCATGGAGTCAATAATCCGGGTGCAGGGACAGTGCCCCCACGGGGAGGGGCGGGGGAAGGGAGCACGGGGGGACCAGTCCACGGGCTGAGCGGGGGGGGGCAGAGGGGCCAATCTCCCCATCGAGGCAGGGGTAGTTTCAACCTGGGGGCCCCGGAAGGAGCCAGTTCGTAGGGGCAAGTCTGGTCTATGGGGAGATCAGGGCCGGTGGTCACCCAATTCCAGGTCCGGGGATAGCAGAGGGAAAGGATCACTTTGGCGATGTCTGGAGTGGTGCGGTCCGCGACCGGGGCCCCGGTGGTGCAGGCCGGCGGGGGGGGCGGCAGGGCCAGGCCTCCGGGGCAAATAACACAAAACAAGCAGCCCAGGAACCACATGGAGTCAGGACACAGCAGGAAAGAGACGGAGAGGTAAGCTGGGGCCCCATCACCGCCACATCTCCCACCAGGGGCAGTCACCTGCAGGAGGTATCCAGAGTCTAGCCTCGCAGATGGGGGGGACATAGGGGATCTGTACTGACTGGGTAACTTGGGTGGCGGTTCCCCGTTCGGCTAGAGGGTCGTATTCAGTCTTGTGGTGGATATATCTGGGGATGCACGGGAGCGGGGAGTATGGATGGGTCGGGCGTCTCTCATAGTCTCACTCCTACCGCGTCCAGACGAGATGTATCAAGTGTTAAAGCTCAGCCGTTGTGGGATGGGGCCTCCACGGCTCCCTGCTGGAGGCCCTGGAATGCGGGCGCCTGGGACGTTGCGGCCGTGGGGCCGACCCCCTCCAAGGACAGCAGATAGGCATGCCAGTCCGGGACGTTTACAGGGGGTCTGTTCAGGAACTTGAAGAGGTCCGGAAGTTGTTCAGGATTCCGGAGAAAGAAGTCCATACCCTGCTTCTTGACGATGAGGTGGAACGGATGACCCCAGCGGTATGTGGCCTCAGCATCCCGTATCAGGTCTAAGAGAGGTCTAAGCATGGCTCTCATGGCCCTTGTCTGCCTGGAGACATCGGGGTAAATGTGAACTTGGGCACCGTCAAAGTCTATCGGACCTTTGTCCCAGGCTTGGCAAAGGATTTCCTCTTTAATGGTAAAGAAATAGACCCTGCATAGCACATCTCTTGGCAAAGGTCTGGTATCTGCTGAGGTAGAGGGGCGGTTAGCTCCACGGGCTCCGGGGATCCTGTGCACCCGGTCTAGTTCCACAGCTGCATCTGGCGGCTTGTCTAATGCTTTATTCAGGATGGCTATCACTGTGGCCCTAAGGTCCTGGCCCCCCGTCGCCTCCGGGATTCCTCGCAGGCGCAGGTTGTTCCTCCTGCTTCTGTTTTCTCCGTCGTCCAAACGGAGTTGGATTTCCACAAGGTGGCGGCGGATGTCCACATGCTCCCGCTCCAGGACCGTGATACGGTTCTCAGCTTCTCCCGCCGAGGTTTCGAGTTCCGTGACCTTCTCTTCAATTGTGTCCACTCATTGGCCGAGTATACGAAGTTCCCCTGATAGGGCAGACATGATGGACGCCGCCATCTCCTGTAAGTCCTTCTTAGACGGCAGGGTGGCAACCAGCTCTCTGATATCCCCTGACCCGGGGCTAGATGGTCCATCTGGGTCGGGCTGGGAGTCTTCTCCCCGCAGGTCAGGGGAGACGATCGGGGAGGTAGGTCTGTGCGTACTGCTGGCAGTGCCACTGGCCTGTGTGTCACCTGGGGCTGCTCTCTTGTTGTTGGCGGCTCCCTTCCCGGCCTGGGCGACCCGCGTCGGCGCCATCTTGTGGAAGGGTTCAGGGGTCGGAGTGGCGTGTTGCCGGAGGAAATAGTGGGTGATCTCCGGGCCCTTCTGTTCCCTGGGTGTCTGTAGGGTCTTGCGGTCTCCCGGCATGGGTCATGGAATGGGTCTGGTAGGGAAATAGCGCTGTTAAGTGCCTCCGGCCATGCAGAGCTCCGGTGCACGCGTCTTCACTCTTCCATTGCTAGGCCGGGCCTTGTTTCTTTAAAAAAAAGTCCTCTTTTACTCCTAATTCTCCCTCCTCTCTGACCCAGGCTTTTAGGGTAGGGGCCCAGAGGGGTGTTTTGCACTGTACCTTGGGTGGAAGGGGGATTGAGGCTCCAGGGGCCGCGCCGTGCGGTCCGGTACCAGTAGGCCGCAAGAGCCGCGGCCTCGATTTTCGGATGCCTGGACACCGGCCGCCGATCTTCCTGATTTGAGGCTGTAAATGGAGCTGGTAGAGGGGAGAGCCTGGATGGTGTACTGGCTTTGCTCCCCTCTCACTCGTTGGGCTGGATTGCCGCGGATTGTGCCTGGCTCAGCCGGAGCTCTTAGGGGCACACGTCCGCTCTCGATGGCGTCAGGCCACGCCCCCCATATCATTGACATTTTTGACAGCAAGGTCAATTGTTGCTTTCAACAAGAGTACCTTGATAGGGTTATGGTGTGAAGGCACCACTGACACCCAAAGACCAATTTTTCCGCAACTGTTTAAGTGAGGCATCAAATTTAAATTTTTGACAGCAAGGCCAATTGTTGCTTTCATCAAGAGTATCTCTATAGGTTTATGGTGTGAAACCACCACCGACACTCAAAGACCAATTTTTCTGTACCTGTTTGACAGGTGCATATCATTGCAATTTTTGACTGCAAGGCCAATTCTTGCTTTCATCAAGAGTACCTGTATAGGGTTATGATGTGAAGGCACCACTGTCACCCAAAGACCAATTTATCTGCACCTGTTTGACAGGTGCATATCATTTAAATTTTTGACAGCAAGGTCAGTTCTTGCATTCACCAAGAGTACCTCTATAGCGTTAGTGTGTGAAGGCACCACCAACACTCGAAGCTTAATTTTTCTGCACCTGTTACTTCTATCCAAAGTCTGCGAAAGAGACACCAGAATGTATCCAAAAAAATCTCTAATCTTGTTCCAAGTGCACTAAATTGTGGCCTCATCATAAAGATTGGCTCCCCAAGCCGTTGTTTATAAAATAAAGAAAGCTTGAATTGGAAATTTATTTTTTTGGCTTTATAAATGTCATTATTGCTGCAGGAGGCTCTATACACGGTACAGATTTGCCATATCACAGGCAGAGTAAGGGGACCCCACCAGGCACTATATTTAACCACTTCCCTACCGCCGTATGCAGAATTACGGCCGGGAAGTGGTTCTGTTATCCTGACTGGGCATCATAAACTACCAACAGAGGTTGTGAGACAGTCAACAGTAAATGGCTTCAAACATGCTTGGGATAAACATAAATCTATAGTCAGACAACAAGGTTAATGTAAAAAATATATATATATAAATAAATAAATAAAAAGGGCAGACTCGATGGACTACTCAGTCTTTTTCTGCCGTCACTTTTCTATGTTTCTAAATTGTTATTTCTTTTTATCTGGTATGCTGATGCAGTGACAGGGCTTGCACTCTGCCTCATGAGATGGTTCCTGGATCTAGCAGCTGATGTTACTCACCTGTGAGCAGCGGTTCACTCATCTCAAACCTTTAATGGTCGAAAGTTCTGTCACAAACTAAACAGGAGGTCATTCGGCCCATCTCTATGTATCACCTGCACAGTCACAGCACTCCTTCATTCCAAGACTCGCTCCAGGTTGTGCTTCCTGCTTCTGGGTCCTGCTGCTGAAACCCCTCTCTCAATTAATCTGCAGTGGATCATATGACCCATTGGGGGAAATCTTGCTGTTCCTTTAAAGATGACAATAACTGCCTCCTTTTTGTGTAATTTCATTTGGAAAGGGCTATATTAAAATATAAATGATACTCATAAACAGTAAAAGCACATCCATCCATCCATATGGTGATATGATCTTGCTGGGAGTTCTTTATAGGTATTAACACATTACTCATATTGTTGTTGCATTTAGATTTCAATATGTGTGGGTTTTTTTTTTCTTTCAAAGATATAAGTTACAATAATGAAGTATAACACAAGACCTCCCAATGTTGGGAGGATAATATTCAAAAGTCATCAGGTGATAATGCAAACAGTTTCAGATAATATATCGATGTAGTCAGTGATCAGAAATATCACACACAAGTTCAGGTATAAGGAGGAGGAGAAAGTTGGGACTTTAAATGAGGATATATAAGGACACTGACCAATGTAGGTTGTGTAAATATTATTATTTATTGACCCTCCAAGGCCCTGCAAGGCAAGGTAAGTACTATACATCATAAACAAAATAATTCTATCACAACATAAATTAAATAAATATATAGCAAACATTTATGCATTTTATGTGTTTAAAACTGCAGAACCCTCTGCCTGGTAATTGGAGTGGAACATTTTTGGTTGTGCAAATATTATTGTAAATGACCCTCCAAGGTCCTGGAAGGCAAGGTAGGTATAATACATCATAAACAAAATAATTTAATCACAACATAAATTAAATGAATATATAGCAAACATATAAACATTTATGCGTTTAAAACTGCAGAACACTTTGCCTGGTAATTGGAGTGGAGCATCTGCCATGGCGTGAAGTAAAACACTTAGCAGACCGAGTGGAAATCCACCGGTAATTGACTAACATATATTGTAATAAACTGTTGTATAAAAAAGGGTAATATAATTGCTAATAAATAGAACCAAACAAAATTGGATCAAACAGAATTGTAGGAGTTGCTAAGTGTCCAAATAATATCCTCCATCCCTGATGCGCATACTAGAGAAGAGCAAATAGGACTTTATATGAGATGCAGAATGATCCGCGTCTCCATCCTTGATTCAATGAGAAAGGAGGAGAAAAATGGGACTTTAAGGGGCGTGGCCTGACGACACTGCTGAATGGTTGCCTAACTCCACAGCTCCTGTGCTAAACGGCAAAAATCGACCGATCCACGACAGACACCGGGATTTTCAACCACCCGCACCTAGCCAGCTAAAAACGGCAAATCGTGTCCTCGACACCTCAATCCGTTGGTAAGTCGTCACAGCAGTCCGGTGCGGGGAATTTCAGGGTAAAAAGAGGAGGAAAGAGTAACTTAGTTCCTACCTCTGCGCCTAGTAAGACGTAGAGTATATTTCAGGATAAACGAGAAGAGATCATACGCGTAGTCCCTACCTCCTATAATAAACCTGTGAATCGTTGAGGATGTTAAGACAAACTAGGTTAAAACAAACCAAGATAAATAATCGTTAATATAATGGGAAAAAATATGTTGTCAAATAATGTTATATACAATCAGTTAATGGCCACCTAAAGGTG
>BLSH010161185.1:57487-87320 GCA_018402905.1 Glandirana rugosa | reverse complement strand
ACATCATATAAAAGACATAAAATCAAACACGTCCCTCCAACCATTTACTACCCTACACCAACAATTTAACCTACCTCAATCAGAACAATACAACTACTCCAGAATAGCCCACCTTATGCAAACCCTGAACCTTCCGACCTCGGCGTCCATCCCAGCACCGATCCACCTATTTCTGTCCCAACCGTCTCACCCAAAACGCAGTATTTCCACAATCTATAACTTCCTCCTAGAGAAGTACTCCCAACAGCAACCACCCTCACAACTGAAATGGGACATAGAACTGAACAGAACTACAACGATAGACCAATGGAATAAATCTTACCTATACACCTACAAAGCTTCCCACTGCAGTAATCACTGGGAACTATTCCATAAAACTACCCATAGGTGGTATCTCACTCCTTACAGACTCTCTAAGATATACCCAAATTCCCCTAACACATGTTGGAGAGATTGTGGATCCATCGGATCCCTCTCCCACATCCTCTGGTCCTGTAAAACCCTGACCACATTCTGGAAACAGATCTTTACCCTGATATCCTCTATCACACAAAACTTGATACTCCCTAACCCTGAACTAGCAATCCTGCACTTAAACTTAGATAACTTCCCCGGGAAATATAGGACAGTCATTATACACATACTACTGGCCGCTAAATTAAATATTACCAGGAAGTGGAAATCTCCTGATCCTCCTTCCCTACAAACAACGATTGCAGATATCAATCTGCAATGTGAAATGGAAAAAATGCTAGCAAGGAAAAATCTGTCTCTACCTAAATTTCTAACTACTTGGGATCCTTGGCTTTCCCACCCGAAATGCACCGTCAAAGCCTAAGTTCCCTGAAATCATACACCGACAGACTGGAACACTGGTACCCCCCCCCCCCTACCCTTTCCCCCTCCCGACTGGTACTAATCACAGAGTTGCATTAACGGCTATACCCACCAAGTTGTATGATATACCTATCCAGTCATCCAAGATGGTTCACTGGGTAATAGCATTACTCCATACTATTGTGACCAGTCGGAACATCTGTGTGCTATTTGTAATGTGCAAGTTGTTACCCTGTAATACTACATTTCTTAATAAAAACTATTGAAAGAAAAGTATGGTATTGCCACCAGCACCGAAATTCATCTACAGAAAGGCCCCAAGTATAGGGGACAAGATCATAAAAAAGATTTTGGACCCTCCCAGCAGACCGTCCACCTTTTGGGACCAAAAGGGCTTTTATGCGTGTAGAAAATGTCGGGCATGTAGAGAAATCAAGGAACCACTGAGAAAATTTGAATGGTTTATAGTTCCAACCAACAATAAGACGTTCCCTATAGATCACTTCATACCATGTAATGCTAGTTATGTAGTTTATGCTCTCATGTGCCCTTGTAATTTAATAAATATAGGGAGAACCAAGCGGAAATTAAGTTAGGATAGCAGAGCATATCCAGAATATTAAACAAGGGTTTAGAGAACACAGTGTCTCACTTCATTTCAGACGTGTCCACAATAGAGACCCTTCATACCTCAAATTTTGGGGTATTGAAAAACTGGAGCCATCTTGGCGAGGTGTTAATAAGGTTAGAGAGGTCTCAAAAATGGAAACCAAGTGAATATGCCTCACCGATAGTTTGGATCCGAAGGGATAGAGGTGGACTTAAATTGTTTCATTAGTGACACCTTGACTGAGATATATACACTATATTAATAGGTTGTAGTATGTCTGCTGGACACTTAGATCCCATTTCTTCTGAGGGGTTGGGAGTGTACCTCTGACCAGGAGTTAAATATGACCCACCGTTTTGAGAGATGGGCCTACTCTTCTGGTTATTAGGTCATTTCCAGCCATTTAGTCTTTTGTTAATGACCATCGAGGGTATATAGCTACTCCTCCCAGTTCCTAGTCTGACCAATATATACTGTCTCTTAATGTGGATCCTAATAAGATAAGTAGTAATTTATAATAATAAATCCCATTACAATCATATCTAGCCTAGTGGTCATAATATGGACCCTATTCTTATATTTTAGAGTTAATCTGATAGGATTATGGAGCTTAAAGTTCATTTACATTATGAAATAACCTGCGTTTGTACAATTTTTTCACCCTCTTTGTGGATTGAAGTATGCAAAATGGAATTTTTTGAGGGGATTTTTCAAGGAATCTTTGTAACTCTCTGTTTTATTATTATTATTTATTTTTTGATTAATTTATTTTTTGATCAGTGATTTTTTGATCAGTTTTTTATCCTTTGTTTTCTTTGACGTCGTCTACTTGGTATTTTAACTTTTACGAATGAATTGATCGTTTGCCTGTATAATTATGGGTTTAGTATGCAAATATTATAAGCATATAAATTACCAAGTTACTGTATGAATATATCCTTAAGAGAAGTACCTATTGATAATGCCACCAAAATGATATATGATCGATCTGAAGTTTGGTAGGATGAATATCGTAAGGAATAATGCTCTATGGGAAGTTTGATTAAATATGTTTACATATGTATTTTATATGCACTATCGGAGCCTGGAGGTGATCAGCTTACCTGTATATTAAGGAATAATAGTTAATTTTATAAATTGTCACGATTGATATGTATAATAGTAAAGCATGGATAATAATATATCAAATTCGATATCTGTATATGCTTAACACGCAGATATACAGACTATACATGAGAGCACTTCTTTAGTAAATTGATGACTCTATTTCAGCTGATCCCTGATGGGCGGGGACACAAATCCCTCCATCGCTCTGATAGTTTTTTAATGAGAGGTGCTGATCGTGGGGTCACGCCCTCCGTAGAAGTCGTGATGATGAAACACGTCAGGGCATGACCCCACGACAGGAAGTGACGTCTGCGTTCCAGGACGTGCGGTGGAAGTGGTTATACACGCCGTGACTACAGCTGGAGCTGTGAGACGGCTTCACACTATACTGAGACACTCGCTATTTTATGACTGTGATTCTGTAAGTGCATTTTATACAAGGGGTTTGCCAATAAAGCTTTTGAAACGGAGTGACACTATGTTAAGTTTCTCTTTTATGGTTGAGTGATCAAACCAGAGGGAGTCCCTGCCGAGTATAGATGCGGGCTGTATTAAAGCAATAGTCTGTGACCAAACCACAAGAATCTCTGCCAAGTATAGATGCGGGCTTTATTAAAGTAATGTTCTGGTAAGCAGATTATTTACTGGGGGTGCCGCACGTGGTGTGAACATTTCATCTCTGGTGGTCGGTGACCTTACTTCCCGTATTAGTCTTTACTTGGATTGTCTGTGATTCTGGGACTTCCTGCACCCCTTGCTTTATGGACTTTTAAAAAAAAAGCGCTGTTACACACCTTTATTGTTACCTGAGTTGCAGTGCTATTTTAGTGTGTATAATTTATAAACGTATATATTTTTCAGTTAAAACGGCAGCTTTTATAAGTCCTTTGTGTTCAGTACTCAGTCCTCTTTCTCAATTGACTAGGTGCTCCATATGCGCTGATTGGTGCAAGTTGACTAGGTGCGCAGTCACATCACACTACTATTCAAGTTGAAACCCTGTTTTCTAAAAAAAAAAAAAAAAAAAAATAATGTATAATATATTAGGCTAGACTGGTATAAGGTGCAGAATCAAGACCTTACCAAAACAAAAAAATCAATCTCGGAATTAAGGAGAGTAAAATAAGGAAAATGTTTTGAGGTTAAAGAAGATGATGGGGGACTCACAAGCAGCACTTGTCTTTATTTCATACCTTGACTCCTGTCATCCATAAAATTACCAGTACTGTCAGGTATAGGAAATCACATGACTCACTGCCCCTTCTTTGTGAGAGCACTCAGGTTTGGGGATTAGTTGCTCAGTTTCAGGTGTCCTGCTCAATGTTTGTATCTTGTTATCCAATGTGACCCATTATGTGTGATTACATAAGGAGATACCATACTACTACTCTTAGATAATAAAAAATAAAAAAGCTATTTTATTCTCAAACATGGACACAAAGGAAGAGCGGGGTAGAAAGTAGCATGCAAGTACGTAATTGGGCCAGAACATGTACAAATTAATTGTAGGGAGGGGTAAACCCAGAGTAGCTAGACAAAATGCTGACACAATGAGCATACCAGCAAATGGGGGCTAAAGAGTATGCCAGGAGGATACTAATTAAGCTCTGCTGGGGGACATTGGAATGGCACTACTTCACTCCAAGAATTACAGTGCCACCAGAAATCTCCAAACTCTGCACCTGGGTCCAAGGTGGACCTCAGCCTCTATGTCTAAAGGCCCGTACAGGCAGTACAATTATCGGCCGAAAACTGTCGTACAACAGCCTGTCGTACAATAATCCGACCGTTGGCACGCTCCATTCGACAGCCGATTTTGAACTATGGTCCAACAGAAGTAGTATGAGAAGACTAGAAAACTTTTGTCTGCCAACAAGGCATAATACGATTCAGCCTGGTCTGTAATTGCATCACAAAGGGAGATTTTGAATATCCATAGACATCAAGAATGCATATTTGCATATACCCACTTTTCCCTGCATCTGTGCTCCTGAGATGTGCAGTGGGTGAGCAGGATTTCCAGGTTGTGGATATTCCTTTTGGCCTAACCACATCTGGACAGTTTAGCACAACAATCTGGCATTTTGTGGTAAGGAGAGGTGTGCTAGGGACAGAAACTGTCAAAGGTATTTGGTCATTGAAGTCCAGACTTCCCTTCATCTTTCCCAAACAAGATAATTCAATTCTGTCTGCTGCATTGAACAAAGCAGCCTCTTACAAGGGTTCAGTTGTGTGGCAATGCCACAGCCATGGCTTACATAAACCTAGTTACATGGTTAATAAGGTTGAAAAAAGACACCAGTAAATCCAGTTCAACCAGAATCAGCGTGGCCCTTAGAAAAGCAGACATAATCGTGGTTTATCCTGAAAGGCTCATTCTTGCTATGTACGCAGTCCACAATCCCAGAATAAACAATTGGCAGGTGGACTTCCTGTGATGACAGCACCCAGTTGCAGGGAAAAATTATCACTTTACCCCAAGGTGCTCTGAGGCAAAGTTCACAGCTGTGGGTCACTGGATGTATGTCTGTTGCCACCCCAATTCAACAACTAAATGGGTAGGTTTGTGGCCAGGAGCTGGGATCTAAAGGCCTTTACAGTGGATACACTGTTGATCCCATGAGATTTGTTCCAGCTATGTATACCTTTCCTGCGATTCTCTCTTGAAAAAGGCGGGGGGGTGGGGGCAGAGTCTGGCACTAGGATCGTGGCATAGAGTAATGGATGCTACAATGCTCAGTGGAATACTGTCTCATCTCGTGGGGTGGAAACCTGCCCCAAGATAAACCCCACAACGAGGGACAGATATAAGGAACAAAATAGGTAGTGTTCTGATGGGGATGCTTTATAGCAGTGGTTCTAAACTCCTGTCCTCGGGACCCACTAACAGGCCAGGTTTGCAGGATAACTGAAATGCATCACAGGTGATATAATTTGCTGCTCAGTGATTGCAGTATCTCCCCAAGGTAATACTTAAAATCTGGCCTGTTGGTGGGTCCTGAAGACAGGAGTTGAGAACCACTGCTTTATAGGGTTAACCGCGGCATCACCACAGGATAACCAAGTTAATGGAAAATATCAAAATGCTTTATTAATTGAAAAAAAGGAGACACGTATACAAACAGACTAGACATCTTAAAACTTTAAAACCAGGACAACCCTGAAGACGTTTGCATCTTCAGTGAACGAAACGCGTAGATGGCCCCCACATCCCACCTTGCCTACACTATTGGATCCTGCCCTCCCTTCACTTGTCCGGTTGATGCCGACCCTGCGCCATACAGCGCCAATTGACTCCTCTTGGCCAAGTGGGCCATCCATCATCACCCCTCTGAGTAAGGACATGCCAGCTGGGGTCCCAGTGAATCACCTTTGAAGCTCCCAGGCGATCGCTAATGGGCCCCCCTTTCCACTTGGTCTCACCGGGTTTTCTTTCATCCAGCAGTGCAAACACTGACAATTGGCAGTTGAAGCCCTGCGGTACCCTCTGCCACACTTGTGGTTGTTCCATACTCTCAAGGCTACCCAATTCACTGCTCCAGTCCTGACAGTTTGGAGGATTCTGGCTTTGTGTGTTCCACCCTACCTGGACAGTGGTCTGACGTCTCAGACTCGAAAAGACTGGCCCTCCTCCCTGAGCTGCTACAGTGCAGACAGAAAATGGAACGAACTGTGAGTACTGAACCGGCCGGTTTGTCCCTTCCATCCCCCCTCTAAGGGAGTCAATGACTTTCTGCAGCACTGCAGTGAAGACCGTGCATAATGTGAAACCAATCAGCCTGTCTGGAAGATTCAGCTCATGGTGAGAAATTCATTCCAGCAGTGTATTTCATTCCTGTGTTTGTGGCTGCACATTTTGACTTTAATCCATGGGAAGGCTACACACTGTACATTGCGCTTACCAAGGCGAACACCGCTGATATTGTATATTGCTATTCATTAGCTCAGGTCATAGAGTGTTGATTTTGAGCTGGCGGCAGCAGCCTGTCACTGGTCTCACACTGACCCCCAGTTATTTCATCTTATTAAGTATTGTGGCTTAGTGTGTTTCCGAGATCTGTGTTTAATATTGAAAAATCCAAATGGCGAAGCATGAGGAAAAAGGTCACCCTTATCAGTGTATAGCGAGAATCGCTGACACAACAGGTGTTACCTGTCAATTACCCTCTTTAATAGCCTATGATCTATATACATCCATACTTGTCTTTACATTAACCTTGCAAAGGTGTTCATGTGGTTCACTTGTGTGGGAAGAATGTCTGGAGGCAATGTTGTCCTGGTTTTAAAGTTGTAAGATGTCTAGTCTGCTTGTTATATGTTTCTCCTTTTTTCAATTAATAAAGCATTTTGATATTTTCCATTAACTTGGTTATCCTGTGGTGACGCCGCGGTTAATCATACCAAGCATCCCCATCAGAACACTACCCGGAGACTGTCTCATATTTTGTTCCATATATGGATTCTCCCTTGCCTGCTTTAGAGGGAGTTCCGGTGGTCTTGGTGGCTCAAAATTGGCCCAGAAGGACTTTGTACATGGACAGCCTTCAATTTCTGGGAGCCATTCCTTGGGCAATTTCAGACCTGTGTCTCAAGGACCAATCTACCAACCTGCTTCATGGTCATGGGCTTTATCCGTTTATCTGAAAAGATTGGCGTCTCTCTGACTCTTATTCCTATGCTGCTTAAGGCTAGAAAAAGACATTCCCTCCATCCATTCTCTACAGAGAATTGAATCGAATTACAATTAAAAATCGTTATCTTCTTCCTTTGATCCCAGAACTATGTCAGAGACTTCGCTCTGCAAATGTATTCACAAAATTAGATCTGCGAGGTGCCTACAGCCTTGTCAGGATCCGTGAGGGGGACCAGTGGAAAACAGCCTTCCGAACACGTGTTGGCCATTTTGAATATCTCGTTATGCCATTCGGACTTGACAACGTGCCAGCCACTTTCCAACATTTTGTCAATGATCTTTTCAGGAACTTCTTGGACTTATTTGTGATTGTCTATCTGGATGATATTCTCAGTTTCCCTGGAACTACACCCCATCCATGTGAAGCAGGTTCTCTATAGACTGAGGCAAAATGGACTATGTACGCAAAGGCTGAGAAATGTGAATTTGAACATCAAAAGGTTTCAGCTCTACTGTCTTGGCCACCCCCAACCAATAAAAAAGGAGTACAACAATGTGTCGGTTTTGCCAATTTTTACAGGGAATTTATTAAGGATTTCTCCGGCATCATAATACCCAACCACTGGAAGGACTCCTGTGTCTTCTAGTTACAGCTCACTCCTACAGCTTCCAGGCACCTGTACCCTTTCACTGTCCTAGCAGTCCCTGTCTCCACTACCAGGGGTGCATGGATGGGAATTTGTGCAAGAGGCCACCCTCATCATCTCGGGCTCCACAGTCAGGTACAACAACAGAGCCCTTACTGCTACTTCATAGAGAGAGAGTGTGTTTTTTGTTTTGTCTTTTTGTTTTTTTGTTTTTTGAGGCTTCAAGTTTCTTCCTCCTTCCACCTTAATCGGGACATCATTCTACCCTCTGTACCCTGCTGACACCCCCAAAGAGTAATCGCTACATCGTTAAGATGTGGTATGCACAGTGCAAGTTTACCTTTCTGCCACTGCCACAATCCGAACTTCACATTCTCTGCTTGTGTCTGAGCCCTTGTAAAGGCTGTCCTACATGTCATTCCACCATCTTCTGGTGGATTAGGCTGGTTGTTAAGGTTTACGCCTTGAATTATAAGGCTTCTCCATTCCCCGTTAAGGTTAACTTGACTCGTTCAGTCAATGCCTCTTGGGCTTTTCAGCACCAGGTGTCTGTTTCTCAGATTTGGAAGGCTGCTACCTGGTCTTCTGTTCACACATTTGTGAAGATATATCTGGTGTAGTTTCAGACCTTTGCTGACGCCAGCTTCAGCTGTGAAGAACTACAGGACACTGAGTGGGAACCTAATGCCCTGATTTAGGTCTGTTGGAATTTTTGTGCTATATTGCCCTCCCCTCAGTTCTAAAAAGCAAAACTTTTTTTTTTTTAATTTTTGGTAGGCAATGGAGGATTATAACCCCTGCCCTTTTTTTGCCATCTGTCTCCCATTGCAAAGATTTTCTTTCGCTTCTTGTCCTGTAGCCAAAATGGTGTCACTAGAAATGTCTAAAACTAGATGTCCCCATTGGAAGATTTCCCCTTTATTCCTTTTCTGATGTCAACCCAAAATTAGGGATTTCTCATTCGTTCATTGACGGACGCAGCCTCTTATTCTTGACATGTGGGGTTTATGCACCTTTCACTAGGAGTGGACTAGGCAGAACATAGTTCAGCTAAAAGCAGACACAGCCCCTCCCAGGGGGCTGTCCTCACTCGGCATAACCCCTCCTGCCTTGCTCAGCAACTCAGTTTTTTCTGCCTAGTGCAAGGAGTATGACCTGGCTCCCTGCTGGGATCTGCGGTTCCCCTTTCTTTTTTCTCAAGACTTCTGATGAAGAATGCAATCAAGTAGCCAGCTGGGTGACAGGCTGGATATCCTAGACCCAGGTAGTCTCCCCAGCGCGGCCAACGGATGCGAGCCGACCTTTAGCTGCACGTGGGGTCGGCCACGTCGGGCCTCGTTCCGTGCTGTGCGGCCGGCCGGCGGATTAAATGTCCCGCCAGCACACTTAGGGCCGGGTGTCGCTTGGCCGCCAGCTCCCCCCGAATTGGCGGGGTGACAGGTCTGTCTCGGGTGGCAACCCGCTACGTCTGGATGGGTAAGTACGCCCCCCCTCTCCACCCGGGGTGCGGGGAGGGCAGGCGGGTTCCCCCCCCTGGGGTGTTAGGCTGGCGGGCTGGTTCCCCCTTTTCTTCACCCCCTCGCGCTGCATGGCCGCTGCTCTTTTCCCCTCCCACCCCCTCTGGGGGTCCCCTGGGACGTGGGGGCCCTTAGTGGCGCCATTTTGTGGTGGTCCCGCCGCCATTTTCCCGTAGCCGGCCGCATGTTCGGCCTCTATTGCTAATCGCGGCCGCATTTTTTTGTGGCCGGCCGCGTGTTTTGGCCTCTAGTGTGCATGGAGGCCATCTTGTGGTGGCCCATGCATTTCAGTATAGTCTGTATGTGTGTGGGGGCAGTTCCCTGGCCTTCTGGTGCTGGTTTACCCCCCACACAGTAGCTGTTACTGGTCACAGCCCTGTCCCTGCATGACATGTGGGAAGGCTTGGTGTGCACAGGTCTGCCTTGGCAGTGGCACGCGCAGGGAAAAGGCATCATATGCAGCGGTGGGCAGCGACAGAGCGGGCAGGTGGTAAGTCCCCCCGGGGTCACCTTCCTGTGGGAGTTCTGCGCAGTCTTGGTGGGGGGTGCCTGGTCTCATGGTACTACAGATCCTTGTTTGCGGGCCATGTTACCAGGGTGGGTTACATTGGCAGCAGATGCAGGTGCCGTCCCACTTGACCTCTCCGTGGCGCTTAGGGACTGCAAGGCGGTCCTGGGTTTCCCGGGCAGGACTTGGGGCGTATTGTGGGCCGTACCCCCCTCCTGCCTCTGGGATGAGTCGGACCCTGACGGGGGCCCTCCTAGGCCGGGGGCCCCCCTTGGGAATGTCGATGGTGTTCCCCGGATAGTATGGAGGGGTGTGCCGTGGCTACTGCGGCGCACAGGAAGGCACCAGTCAGCGCCTTGACCGTCAGCGGATGACCAGTGGCTGTTGTCTTGTGCTCTCGGTCAGGTTACTTCTTGTGGGGGTAACCTGGCCCGCGTACCAGGCGGGCCGGCACCGTTCTGCCCGGCAGGGGCCCCTTCTCCCATTGTCGGGGGCCACGAGTTCCGGTTTGGGGTGGTCCCTCGCAGGGGGGCGTCCCTGTCGGGCTGCTTAGCCCGGCCACGTGGCTGTGGGTTCCCCAGGTGTCCTACTTGGAGTGCAGCTGCGGGGACTGGGAGTGGTCTCAGCCCCCCTTTTTTTCGGTATGGCGGCCTATGGTGGTACCCACTATGTTCCGCCTGATCGTGGTGACCACGATCTCGGGGGCTCTGCTGGACAGGTAGTGGTTGGCTCATCTACCTTCCACAGTTGACTCCGTGGGTTTGATTCCCAGGTGCCACCTGTTGCAAGTTTGCACTGTATGTTGAAAACTATCCAGACGCTGATTACCGTCCTTTAGTGGGACGCCGTCCTTAGGCCCAGCTGACAGGAGCGCCGAGTCTGCTGCCCAATCTGGGTGGTTCTGGCAGGGTCAGCTTTCTCCCGGTATTGGTTCCACTCGGGTGTTTTAAACGCTCTCGAAACAGGCGAAGCTTTCGCACCGTGAAGCTGCTTATGCGGGGTTTCCTCCTACATGCGCTGGCCGGCACATTCAGGGCTTAGATGTCTGCTTCGCTAGGGTCCTGTTGGTCAGGCAGCCCCTGGCAGTTTTCCCTTCTCAACTAGGTGGCTCTTGGAGCCACGTTGGAGCCAGGAGGTAGAGAGCCCCGTTGCACGGGTCACTCCTTGGCAGCCCAGTAGAGGTCTCTTTTCCTCCATTCCTTCCGCCATTGGGCTGGGACTCCCTGCCCGTCAGGGATCCCGCAGGTGGGCGAAAGTGTCCCTGGCAGCATAGGTGTGACAGGCCAGAAGACAAGTCCTTCTCAGAGTGAAGGGTTGCCCCTACCCACGGTGTGGGTGGGGAGATGCCTGCGGTCGGTGATATTTCTGAATTTCGGTCCGCTGGGTGATTTTGTCTGGGTACAAAATGGGATTTCGCCCCCGTCCTCCCGGGCAGACCGCTGGCCTGGCTAGGCACCAGCTTCATCAAGGGGTGGATACCCTTGTCCCTTCCTTGGGGTGTAGCATAATTTACTATGTCCTGCCTATGGTTGGAAGAGAACAGGGCCCGAGCGGTATGGCTCGGTGCCCCTCCACCGTCTGGTATGTGTACGTCTGGCCACCATGATGGTGGCGCACCAGGGTCTCTTCTTGGTTTATCTCGACAGGGCAGTGGCGCATCCGCGTACCACCCTGTGTGCCCTACGCCGGCGTTTCCTGCGCCTTGCCGGTATTGGAGCGTCACTACACGGTTGTGGCTCTCCCCGTTTTACCTGGTTTCTGCGCCTCGGGTACTCGCTGGGTTGGTGGCCCCGGTTATGGCTCGGTGGGGCTGAGGGGCATCATGGTGGATCTGGCCGACCTGCCCTAGCCGGTGGAGTCGGCTTCGGCCCTGAGGGCCGAGGTGGCAATTGCCAGGCGCACGCCGTGGGAGTCTGGCTGGGCTACTTCTCCTGAAATCGGTGTCGGCTTAGCCACACCGCTTGGAGGCTCTGGATCTGATCCGAGATTCAGTCCGGATGCAGGTCTTTTCCTTCCTATGACCAAGCGCAGATGCTTTAGTTTGTGGGTCGGTCCCCGCTGTCCCTAAAGTGGTTCCCCCTGACCTTTGCAGGTGGCTTCTGGGGCTCTGGCTTTCCTCCCTGGCGGCCATCCCGTTTGCGCAGTGTCACATTTCTGCTTGGCAGCAAAAGGTGTTCCTCTGCAGTGGGTCAAGACCCCCTCATCCCTGGTTCGGTTGATCAGGTTGGGCCACCAGGCCAGATCCTCACTACTATGGTGGTTGCGGGCTCCGGCCCTGCATTTGGGGAAGTCGTTTTCTTCCCTGTTTTTGGACGGTGGTCGCTACGGACTCCAGTCTTCCTCGCTGAAATCCTCGGGGTGTTGGGTACCTAGGGTCGCTGGTTCCAGGAGGAGTCTCGTGTCCAGATGCATTTGCTGATCTTCGCGCCATCTGGCTTTGCCTCTCCCGCGGTCAGATATTGCCACGGCCATGGCATATGTGGAGCAGCAGGGCGGGACAAAACGCTTAGCAGCTGCTTCGACGGTGGCTTTCGTTCTGCGGTGGGCAGAACTTCACGTGCTGGTGATCTCCGCCGTTTACATTTCAGGCGTCAAGAGTTGGCTAGTGAGTGCCCTGGTCGTGTGTGGTTGGTTCAGGGGGGATGGTCCCTGAATCCGGCTGTGTTACGGCAGATATGTCTGCGGTAGGGTACGCCGGTCGTGGTTTCGGCTGGCACCCCGGCGGACTCGGAAGGTACAGACCTTCGTGAGCTCGGGAGCCCGTTGGCTGACGTGGCAGGTGCCCTTGCGGCTCTGTGGACCCCTCTTCAATTCACCTATGCTTTTTTCCTTCTCTGTTGCTTCCGCGCCTATGCGTGGGATAGAAGCAGAGAAAATACCGGCCATTCTCATGGAGCCGGATTGGCCCAGGTACTCCGACATGGTGCGGTGGTGGTGAATGCTACCTGTCATCTCCTGCTTCATGAGGATCTGCTTCCCAGGGCCCCATCTTGCACCCTGCTTTATCTTTGCTGGCTTTAACAGCCTGGCTATTGAATCCCAGGTGTTAAAGGATAGGGGACTCTCTGATTCAGTGATCCCCACTATGCTCAAGGGGCGTAAGGTACTTCGCATAAGATTTATCACCACACCTGGAAGGCTTACATTGCCTTGTGCGAGGCGGGGGGATGGAACCCCCGTTCTTTCTCAGTGGCTCGGGTGCTGGCCTTCCTTTAGCAAGGCCTAGAGCACAAGTTGGCACTGAACACGTTTAAGGGACAGATTTCTGCCCTGGCGATTCTTTTTCAGCTTCCTTTGGCGACGCATTCATTGATTAGTACCTTTGTCCAGGGGGTTTGTCGTGTTGCTCCCCAGGTACGGTCGCCTTTGGCGCCTTGGGATCTTAATCTGGTCCTCTCAGTGCTTCAGAAGCCGCCTGTCATAAATATCAGGGAAAATTCCCTGCAGCTGCCTTCGCGGAAAGTGGCTTTCCTGGTGGCTATTACATCCGCTAGGCGGGTGTCTGAGCTGGAGGCTCTGTCCTGTAGGTCTCCGTACTTGGTTCTACATAGGGACAAGGCGGTTTTGCGCCCTTCTCCGTCCTCCTTACTGAAGGTGTTTTCTTCTTTTCACACCAATGAGGACATTGTCCTTCGTTCGCTGTGTCCGCGCCCGTCTCATCCTAAGGAGGTTGCTTTGCATTCCCTGGATGTGGTTAGGGCTCTGCGGGTGTATCTGGCGGCCACGGCCTCATTTCGGAGGCCGGATGCGCTGTTTGTTGCGATGAATGGTCCACGCAACGGGACGGCGGCCTCGCCGGCCACTATTTCCTGTTGGATACTACAGATGGTGACCCGTGCGTATGCTGTTCGGGGTCAGGAGCCCCCCTTTCCGGTGACGACTCACTCTACCAGGGCGATAGTACTTCCTGGGTTTTCCGACATCAGGTGTCGGTTTCTCAGGTGTGCAAGGCGGCAACTTGTGCCTCGGTGCACACTTTTTCAAGTTTTACAGAGTTGATGTTGCAGCACCCGCGGATGCTGCTTTTGGCCACAAAGTTTTGCAGGTGGTGGTGTGAGGTGCGTCTGGCACTTCCCGGAGAACTCTTCTGTTGGGTACTGTTGTTGCCCACCCCTTGTTGTGACACTGCTTTAGGACATCCCCACATGTCAAGAATAAGAGGCTGCGTCCGTCAAAGAATGAATGAGAAAATAGGATTTTTTGATTTACCGTAAAATCCTTTTCTCGGAGTTCATTGACGGACGCAGCACCCACCCCTCTTTTGTTGAGTTTGTACTGCTTGTTACGAACGGAGTTGCTGAGCAGGGCAGGAGGGGTTATGTCGAGTGAGGACAGCCCCCTGGGAGGGGCTGTGTCTGCTTTTACCTGAACTACGTTCTGCCTAGTCCACTCCTAGTGAAAGGTGCATAAAACCCCACATGTCAAGAATAAGAGGCTGCGTCCGTCAATGAACTCAGAGAAAAGGATTTTACAGTAGGTCAAAAAATCCTATTTTTCCTTTTACTTTTATTTTTGGTGCTAGTAGTAAATAGGACAAACAGAGAGGGTGAATCTCTCCAACAGGGTCATGGACCGCAATAAAACCTGACAGGTGTTCTAATCACCTCTACTCGATCCAAATCTAAAAAAAAAAAAAAACTTTAGTAACACTTTTTAACTGTAAAATCCTTGTTTCCTTTGTTTACCAGTGTCCTTAAGTGCAGGTGGCAGCATATAACACATGGTCAAGACTTAAAGAATAAGTTTAGCTTTGGGAACATGTTACATATTCCACCTGTCTTTAGGGTGGAATATGTAACTTGTTCCCACTGCTGCAGCCTCTGCCCGCTGCTCGTTGTACCTGTGGCAGCAGTATGGGGAGAAGTTCCCCATACTAGCTGTCACTTTCTGAAAGCCGCACGGCAGTGCGGAGATCCACCCACATGGCCGTGTCTGCAGGAGACCTGAATGGCATCAGCTATCTGCTGATTGCTGGTGCAATGCTTTACAGACTCCTGCAACGAAAAAATAATGCATTCACATTTTTTTTTTTTTTTTTTTAGTGAACTTATCCTTTAAAGCAGTATTAACCCCAAATGCATTGCAGCTTACCAATTCTTAGATGTAATGGCTGTATTAGTTTCCTTTTTTAGGCTTGCTTTCTTCTATTTCCATCTGGTGATCCAGCCAGCAAGTCTGTTATAAAGGTTATTTAAACAATAATCTGGGACAATACAAGTCAGTTAATGCAGAGCTCTCCTCAGGCAGATAGAAATTTCAATCAACGTGAACAACACTGATTACCTGACAGCCATCACTTTCCATCGGGTTCTGCTCATTGTAGAGGAGTACAGCCAGACCACCCTAGCACCGTCCCGCAGGGCTGTACTATACCCCACTGTTTCTCAACCATGTCCTCAAGTACCCCCAACAGGCCATGTTTTGGGAATTTCTCTTTGATTAAATAGCTGTTCAAAATACCAAGCCAATGATTCTGATTTAAAGCACCTGTGCAAGATAAAGGAAATCCAGAAAACATGGCCTGTTGGGGGTACAGGGTTGAGAAACACTGCTATACCCTACCACATGCACATGATACTGTTGTTCACACTGATTGGATTTTCCATCTGCCTGAGGAGAGCTCTGCATTAACTGACTTGTATGGTCCCAGATTGTTTCAATAAACTTTTTTTATGTTTTTAACATTACTGGCATCACTATAGACTGTTTACAGCACATTGGTCATCCCTTTTTTCCCACAGGAGTTTCTATTTAGCTATATGTAGATGCACATAGACACACATCCAAGATGCAGTAGGATAGCACTTCAAAATGTGTTTTAATCCACTGCAAGCAAAAGCAGCAAAGCCAATAGAAAGTACATGGATCCATACATACATGTGTGATGCACAAGAGTGGGCACACAAACCATAGTAATCTTCCCAATATGGTCCTTAACTTTGATAACATCAGAAGCAAAGAGCTTCAAAGGTAAAGCGTAAAATATTCATGGTACAAAATAGAAAAATAATTGACAAAAGACTGGATATACTAATGTTTTCCCAATTTGAGCAAATGAGAGATCATAGTTACCAAAAATCCAAAGCAGTTCTGGTCTGGAGTTCAATCCTGCCATGCATAGAGGGGGTGCACAGCATGCCGAGATCCTTGACCACAATAGCAATATATACAGGGTGGGCCATTTATATGGATACACCTTAATAAAATGGGAATGGTTGGTGATATTAACTCCCTGTTTGTGGCACATTAGTATATGTGAGGGGGGAAACTTTTCAAGATGGGTGGTGACCATGGTGGCCATTTTGAATCCAACTTTTGCTTTTTCAATAGGAAGAGGGTCATGTGACACATCAAACTTATTGGGAATTTCACAAGAAAAACAATGGTGTGCTTAGTTTTAACTTTATTCTTTCATGAGTTATTTACAAGTTTCTGACCACTTATAAAATGTGTTCAATGTGCTGCCCATTGTGTTGGATTGTCAATGCAACCCTCTTCACCCTCTTCTCCCACTCTTCACACACTGATAGCAACACCGCAGGAGAAATGCTAGCACAGGCTTCCAGTATCCGTAGTTTCAGGTGCTGCACATCTCGTATCTGCGTGAGGCAAATGGTGGTCACACCAGATACTTGACTTTGGGCAGCTGATGGGTAGGTTGCAAACAGTCCTGCTTTCCCCCAGCCTCTGCCGCTCTCATCTTCACTGGAGAGCAGGTGAGATCACCGTACTAGATGAAGGGTGGCTTCCTTTGCCTTTGTTAGCCTTTTGAGTTAACCAGCATGGTGATTGGTTGCTAGGATATTGGACGGCCCTAGCACCCAATCACCAGTTTGTTAATATGAAAATTTAACTCCAGCAGCTTCCGGGGCTCCAACTGAGGGGAGCAGAGGGCACTGCTGTGGGAAGCAGAGGAAACTACATTGGGGGTTGGGGGGGGGGTGATATGATATGAAGGGGTGGAGCACACTACTGCAGGGGGCAGAGGAAACTGCTATAAGGTAATGAAGGACACTATTGTATAGAAGGGCAGAGGACACTACTGTGGAGGTGGGGGAAAAGGACACTACTGTGTGGGTAGGCAGGGCAGAGAGACAGAGGACACTACTGTGGGGTGGGGGGGCAGAGTACATTAATGTGGGAGGGATGATTTGAAGGGGACAGAATACTGTGGGAATGGGTGGCAGCCCAGGAAACTACTGTAGGGGTGATGTGGAGGGGGCAGAGGATACTACTGCGAAACACTGTGTTCTTCATGCTGTATGTTTGTTGGGAGCTTGTTAGTTGTTTGTTTGTCAACGTGCCAGCCTGTGCATGCATGATCTTCTATCGTCAGCTTCTTCAGTTAAAATTTGAAGATGAAAGATATAAGCTGAATGGTTGCCATCCACAGCTGGTCCAGATTCTGGCTGCTCCCGTTTTTATAAATGTCCCACTCTGTTCTACTGATGTCAATTTACACACAGTGGGGTTGATTTACTAAAAAATGCAAAATCTGGTGCAGCTGTGCTGTGTATGGTAGCCAATCAGCTACTAACTTTATCTTGTTCAATTAGACTTTGGCAAAAAAAAAAAAACTGGAAGCTGGTTGGTTTTTATGCTGAGCTGCACCAGATTTTGCACTCTTCAGTTCTAGTAAATCAACCCCAATGTGTCAAAATGAGAACCAGGTTTTGCCTGAAAATGCAGTCATGGAGCTGCAAATCAGGAGGGACAGGGTTTAACACACACACCCAAAGTATTTTGGTTAGGTTTTTTTTTCTCTGACCACACAAAAACGAATAGTGTTTTTATTCATGTGTCTACCTACCAAAGATCATCACAATTGTACTGAGAGGATTCTCTATAGTTTTGGGGCCCTTTCAATACTAACCCTATGTCTCTGTTTCAGCAGAACAAATGCATTTCAATTGTTCCGGAGAAAAACAAAATTTAGAATGACATATCGGACGTAATTTTATATATATATATATATATATATATATATATATATATATATATGTATGAGGGGGTGTTTCTTTTAATGAGTTCAAATGTCTTGCTGTTGTGACAATTGAACTTGCTGTGAGAATGATTGATTTAAAGTGCATCTTTTCCTTGGTTAAAGGCATGGGTTTACATATTATTAAGAACGGTAATAAAGCTTTAAAGCAAGCCCTCATTTACCTATCTAGCTTCATTTACTGTAAAGTACTTCATTCTCAAATATCGCAAAGACTCCAAAGTCAGGTTTCATTCTGTTTTTAACCCTTTGACACTGATGTAATACTAGCGGCATCACTGAAGTGGGCACAGGTTTGCTTTAGGATTTGTATGCTTTACATACATTGGTAATGTTAATTTTCTTGTGCACAGTACCCCTTTCTTTTTCAAAATCAAAAATAAAACAATTTATATTTATATAAAAATATATTTAAAAGGGCAGTTTTTAAATCTGCTGTTTTCTTTTGTAGCTATTTAGAAGAAGCAGTGATGCATCTGGATCACAGTGACCCTGTAACTCGAGATCACATGGGCAGCGTAATGACTCAAGTGCGGCAGAAATTGTTCCAGTTCTTACAAGTGGAGCCTCACAACCCTTTACAGAAGCCTGCTCGGCGACTAATGATTATGTTACAAGGGTTGGTCACCCCAAATATGAGCTAGATGCAAATTCTGTTCTGACTTTAAACATTACATCACTTAACAGACTGCAAAATTTGAGATTTATAATATGTTCATTTAAAATGTTCAGTTCTTAAGAGTACCTATATTGAAATGTTAAAGTGCAAGTCCACTTTTGGGTGACTTTAAATAGTTACATAGGTCTTGACTTGTACATAAAGTCTGTGGCAACTGTTCTGCCTGCATGCATGGCCAGAGCATTTAATTTCTGCTCACTGTTAGGCTGACATATTAATCAAGTAGCTGTGATGTTATATATACAGACCTTAAGCAACCTAACATGTCTCTATAGTCGCATACTCCTGGCATCACAGGCACCAGCTCTTTGTCAGAGGAGACATCATTGCATTGGCCAGAGTAATTGCCAGAAACTTCAAGGAAATAGTGGGCAAACCCTTTTTCTTGCAAGCCTGAAAATATGTAACTACTGCAAGCCCTCTGAAAGTAAACTTATACTTGAATACTATGTTCAGCCTGGGAAGAAAAAAGCAAAATTATTTATTTTGCTAAAGAAAAAGTGCTCCCTCATGTGTCTGTTCTCATGACCCATGCCCTGACATTAGGTGTATGGTTTCTGCTTAATATTTGTGGGGAACAGACAGTCAAAGCCAATTAATCTTCTACTTCTCAAGAATACTAATACTCCTCATTGGGGAAAACTGCGTGACCCCTCTGATATATCCCAGCAAGACTGTTCACTTTAAAGTGATTGTAAAGCTTTACCTTTTCTTCTTTTATTCTTTCTGGCGTCTCCCCTTGGCTCTCCTGGCACCACCTCTTTGTCAAAAGCAGATTTCTATGGGGACACTCATGTGGGCTCAATCCTGAGCTGCTCTGTCTATGGACGCAGATAGCTCACCTTGCCCCTTACTCCCTCGTCACAGAATTTGATTGACAGCCGTGAGAGCCTCTTCTGAGATTGAGCTCAGGTAAGTATTTAGGGGGGCTGGGGGGATTCTGATCAGAAAAAGTTTTTTACCTTAATGCATAGAATGCATTAAGGTAAAAAACTGCAAGGCTTTAGAACCACTTTAAATAACTTCAAATTACCAGTATGCATTTCCACTTTAACAATGGAGATGTGTTCTTTTGTTTGTTTGGAGTACAATCTAATTTGAATTGTGCATGTTATCCACATGTAAGCCTTTTTAGGTGATCAATCTGCTTAAAGTATACTTTTAGTGAATTTGCCCTTTAAATACCCCCAATAGTGGGTTCAACAGATCAATATCTTCAGTCTGTATTTGCAATGCAAATAGAAAACAAGCCCGTCCATAGGAAAAAATGTGACTTTGAATATGCGTGCACAACAGGTGCAGGTCCCAGTGAGGGCTGTTGCGAAGAGAAGGCTGTGCAAAGAACAAGGTCAGGGACAGAGTTGTAGATAACTGTTTTCCTACAGGAAGTCCACTATGTAAAGGGGTTCCAAAAAAGACAACTTCACTATAAAAGAAGTGCTCTTTAAGCATGAATGCCTAATCAGGACTATGCCATGTGCCTATGTTGCTAAATATCTATAAAGGAAATTATATCTTTTCGTAATACCAGCACATTAATAAATATGTCACTGTTTTCCTGGAATATCCTATTTTGTATATCCTAAATGGTGGAATTTTAAGATTGAATTATTTGTTAGTTATTTTCCTTTTCAACTATCCAAGCAATAAAGCAGAATTGTTTTAAGGGACAAAGAAATCTCCAGTGTTAACTGTTCTTTTTTATTTCAGCGCAATTGATAAAATACATGTGAGGGTGTATGTAGTTGTTAATACTAACTTGTACATGTTCTTTATTTATACACCAAAACATTTACTAAAGGCTTAAAAAACACATTTAACCATAGGCCTACATTAAAATGTTTTGGTTAAGTAAATATTGTTTTAATTATAATTCCAGTGTGTTTTGTTAAAATGTTATCACTTACAGCTGTCTTATGTTTCTTATTAAAGCATTTCACTTCAAACATATAGGTGAACTCTGTTCCAGTTAAATAATTGTATTCCTCATCTATCAGTTCCTTGGAAAACACATATACCTGCTGTTATTGCATTGATGTTAAGTATGAGGCAAAGCCTTACACTGCAGCCATAGGTGTGTGCAGCCTATTGCATTAGGGTGTGCACCACAAGAGATAGGTGTCAGTAGTTTATTTCTATTTTTACAATTGTTTTTATTATTATTTTTCATAATATATTTAATTTTTTTTTTCCATTTTTTTTTTTAGTAGCCCTGCTGGTGGGGGGCTTTGGTGAAAACAGACCCCTGATGTCTCACTTTCGAGACAGAGAAAGAGACTGAGGACAGAGATTCCCCAGTCCCAGTCCCTTTCTCTGCAGCCAGGCAGCAGGGGAATCTGCACAGTACAGGGTGATTAGGGTGTGCCCAGGCACATCTACCACCCTATGGGTGCACACCTATGACTGCAGCTCTTAACCCTCCCTGCAGCCATTCCTCATACCTCATCTGGAGTATGAAGTTCAGTTTTGGGCACCGATTCACAAAACTGATACTAGGGAACTGGAGAAAGTGCAGAGAATGGCAGCCAAACTGATAAGAGGCATGAAGGAGCTAAAATATGAGGAAAGATAAGAGCATGGGTGCTCAACCTGTGGCCCTCCAGCTGTTGCAGAACTACAAGTCCCATGAGGCATTGCAAAGCTGATGGTTACAAGCATGACTCCCAAAGGCAGAGAGGCATGATGAGAATTGTAGTTCGACAACAGCTGGAGGGCCACAGGTTGAGCACCCATGGATTAGGGGAACAAAATGTATTCTCTCAAGGCTCCATTCACACTTGTGCGACTTGTCATGGAACTTTGGACATCAAAGTCACATGACAAGTCATTCCCGAGTTTTCCAATGATAACCATTGATATACTGTGTAAATGAGTACACTCCAACAGATTTGTCTGAAAACCTTCACTTTCCTTTCAGAATCAACATTTTTTATGAGACACTATACTACAAAATACTCCCACAAATGGGGGCCATTGATTGCAACCAAGAGTTGTTAATTTGCACACACAAATAATTTCCTTACACAAGAAAGGTGAAGGCTACAAGATCAGCAAAGCTTTACTTATCAGTCAGAATACTGTAGCAAAAGTGATACAAAAATGTAACAAAGATGGAACTGCAACATCTTACAGAGACGTCCAGGCCGTCCACAGAAGTTAAGGCTCCATTCACATCTAGGCGTTGCTATTTTACTGGCGTTTTTTGGGAGTTTTTGCCGTGTTTTTGTACAGGCATTTTGAAGGTGACAAAAGTCACCAATGAAAAGTAGTAAAATGCCTGTAGTTTGCCAAAAAAGAATCTTTACTTTTTTGAGCAACGGGCATTTTGCTTCAGGCGACAGAATGCTCAGATGTGAACAGGGGCCATTGGAATTAATGGGTTTGGTCTGTTGGGTGTTTTTAGAGCTAAGGCTTAGAGCAGAAAATCGCCCAAAAAATGCCTAGATGTGAACGGAGCCTAACACCTCAACAGGAGCATCTTCTGGTGAGAAGGATTGAAGAAAATCTCCATGCAAGCTCACTGCAGTTGGCTAAAGAAGTAGAAAGCCAAACTAGGGTAATTGTTTCCCGTGACACAATGCAGCTGTCACGAACCTGATGGTAGAGTCTGACTTATGCAGTAGGCAACCTCTCTTACTGCCCTGGTTCCAGAACCCCTGATAGAGCAGACAGGGAGCACAGGGGAGCACTAGGGCTGGATTGGACACAGGTGGTAAGATGTCGTCCAGAAGTCCGTGCTATACTGCAGGCCAGGTCAATAACATGCGGGCAAAGCAGTACAGGAGGAGCAGGTGGTCAGGTGCAGGCAGGGTCGTTGGCAGGCAGATTGAGGTACACTGGTCAGACAAAAGAGTGGTCGTAGGCAAGTCTGGGGTCGGTGCAGGCAGAGTTAAAGCAGATGCGGGTTCAGGCCAGGTAACAGGAAGCTCGGAACGGGTCACTCAGAAACACGGTAACGCTGTAGAGCAGACAGCACTGGTTGCTGGGTCACACAGGCTTAAATAGGGCCGTTTGGCGCCACTTCCGGCGCGTGTGCATACGGGTGCATGCACGAACGCACACAGGCGCGCGCACCACCGCGGAAGATAGCAGAAGCACCAATGTCCCCTAACATTGCCCCCCCCCCCCCAAGGGACAGCCTCCGGATGCCCAGACGGGCTTTTAGCTCTGGGTGTCTTCTCCAAAAGGACCTGACAAGTTCTTCAGCGTGGATGTGGTTTTCGGGTTCCCATGAGCTTTCTTCGGGACCGTATCCCTTCCACTTAATCAAGAACTGGGTGGATCCACCCCTTCTGCAGTTGAGGATGGCTTCACCTTCGAATTCCTCCTCACCGTCCACAAGGTTGGGCTCAGGTGGGGCCGACTTCCGACCCGGGGAGGAGTCCTGAGTTACGGGCTTCAACAAGGTAACGTGAAATACCGGGTGCACTCGCAGGGACGGAGGAAGGTCCAGCTCGTATGCCACCCTGTTGATCTTTCTTCTCGCGGGGAATGCCCCCATGAACCTTGGGCCCAACTTCCTGGAAGGGCATGACAAGCTCTAGTTCTTGGTTGCCAACCACACTCGGTCACCTGGTTGCAGGTCCAATTCCCCGCGTCTCCCCTTGTCGAATGCCGTCTTGCACTCCTGTGTCTGAGCTAAGGTTTCTTGTAGCACCTTGTTGTTCCTTGTCAGGAATTCTACCGTCTTCTGTACAGCAGGTACCTCACTTTCCGGAACCAGATTAGGTATAAAGGTAGGGTGGTACCCCAGGTTCGCCCAGAATGGGGACTGCTTGGTGGCTGAATGCTCGGTTTTGTATGCAAATTCAGCTATAGGTAGCAGCGAGACCCAGTCATCTTGAGTAAAAGAAGAGTAGCAGCAGATGTATTGTTCTAGGGTCTGGTTAGTTCTCTCTGACCATTTGACTGGTGGTGATAACCAGAGGAAAATGCCAGTTCAATGTTCAATGCGGAACACAGGGCTTTCCAGACCCGGGAAGTGAACTGCACCCACGATCTGAGACAATGTTGATAGGGAGCTCATGCAGTCGGACCACTTCCTTGATAAATGTATTTGCTGTCTCAGTTGCGGTGGGGGTGCCCTTCATTGGGATGAAGTGGGCCATCTTAGTAAGACGATCCACAATTACAACAATGGTATTGAATCCTTCAGACGGGGGTAACGCCACTATGAAGGCCATCGATATGTGTGACCATGGCCGTTCGGGAATGGGCAGCGGGTTTAACAGACCCCATGCTTTTGCCTGGCTGGTTTTGTGTTGGGCACAGACCGGACAAGCACTGACATATTTCCCACAGTCCTTGTCAGTGGAAGGCCACCAAAAAGAGCGCGACAACAGCTCCGCAGTCTTATGACCGCCAAAGTGCCCGGCCAATTGATGATCGTGGCAAAGTTCCAACACTGTTAATTGCTGCTGTTCCGGGATAAAGAGTTTATCTTGGACCCACCACCGTCCATCTTTCATTGTCAGTCTGGGGTCAGGGGACATGGTTGATCCGGCCAGGGATCGTTTAACCCGAGACAGCAAATCTTCCTGTATTACCAAGAAACTCCGGGACAGGAGGATGGTATCCGATGGCGTGGAGTCGCCAGGCTCACTGAACATCCTGGACAGAGCGTCCGGCTTCACATTCTTCGACCCAGGCCTGTAAGTAATATACAGGTTAAAGCGAGAGAAAAACAAAGCCGATCGTGCCTGGCGTGGTCTCAGTCTTTTAGCTGTGCGCAGGTACTCTAGGTGAATACCATGACAGGGTGTAGAGCTGCTTCCAACAGATACCGCCATTCCTCCAGGGCGGATTTGATTGCCAGAAGTTCCCGGTCTCCCACATCGTAATTTTTCTCTGGCGCTGTAAGTTTGCGGGAGAAAAAGGCAATGGGGTGGAGCGAGGCCTTTGAACCCCGTCTCTGGGATAGGACTGCTGTCTCTGAAGCATCCACCTCCAGGATGTAAGGCAGAGCTGAATCCGGGTGCTTAAGAACAGGTGCCGTAGTAAACAGTTCTTTGAGCTTCAGAAAGGCTGTTTGGGCCTCAGGAGACCAGTGAAAGCGGGAGCCCTGTTTAGTGAGCTGGGTGATGGTTGAGATCACCGCAGAAAATCCCCTAATGAACTTCCTGTATAAGTTGGCAAAACCGATTATCCGATGGACCCCTTTCCTGTCAACGGGAGCTGGCTTATCCACAATTGCACAGACTTTCTGGGCATCCATGGTTACTCCAGTGACTGAGATGTCGAAGCCCAGGAAAGAGATTCTCGAGCACTCAAAGGCACACTTTTCGGCCTTAGCATAAAGTCCATGCTGACATAGACGTTGTAAGATGCACCTAACCTGCCTGCTATGTTCTTCCAGAGAGGCCGAAAAGATGAGAATGTCATTAAGGTAAATGATGACGAACTGGTCCAGGTAGTCACGAAACACATCATTTACTAGGTGCTGGAAAGTAGCTGGAGCATTGTAGAGCCTGAAGGGCATCACTAAGTATTCAGTGACCGAATCGCGTCCGGAAGGCAGTCTTCCACTCATCGCCCTCCCGGATGTGGATGAGATTATAAGCTCCGCGAAGATCCAGTTTGGTAAACACAGCAGCTGTTCCTAGTCTTTGAAATAACTCAGGGACCAGTGGCAAAGGGTACCGGTTTTTAACGGTAATTTTATAAAGGTCCCGATAGTCTATACAGGGTCTGAGAGTGTGGTCTTTCTTCTCCACGAAGAATATTCCAGCTCCTGCAGGTGAAGTGGAGGGCCGAATGAAACCTTTCTGAAGGTTATCATCCAGATAAGCCTTGAGGGCTTTCAGTTCCAGCTCAGAGAGCGGGTAGATTCAGCCAAAAGGTACTTCTGCCCCTGGTAGCAGCTCTATCGCGTAGTTGTATGACCTGTGAGGTGGGAGAACATCTGCCCCTTTCTTACCGAACACATCCAGAAACTCATGGTAGACAGATGGAACAGCGAGACGGGTTTTCAGGATCAGAATCAGAGTCCAGACAGAGCACTGAAGAGGGGGATTCCGGAGCGTGTGGCAGACAGTTATGTTAACAGTACAAGGAGAGAAACTGAACTTCTCCAGAGGACCAATCAATGGTGGGGCAGTGTGCCCGGGGCCATGGCAGACCCATAATCACTGGGAAAAGAGGGGACATTATGGCGTCCAATGACAGGTGTTCCAGGTGTCCGCCTGCTGTCCGGGCAAGAAGCTGAGCTGCAAAGACCAGGTCAACAAAGCAGCTACAGGCTTCGGAATCCAGGATAGCCGGGACCTGAATATTCCCATCAGGAAGCTGGATATGCAGCGGCAGAACAAGATGGTTGGAAGGGTCGGGCAAGGACAAGAGTCCTCCAGAAGTAGAGTGGAACCTGTTTCCCTGCTTAATCGGACAGGACCTGACAAGATGTCCTGAGCCACCGCAATAGAGACAGAGGCTGTGGGTCAGGCCTCTGTGTGTCTCTTCAGGAGAGAGAGGGCCGGAGAGGTCCGGGTTCCGTCCGGACAGGACAAACACCTGCGGCTTCTTCGGCTCTATGCTCCCGCAGACGTCGGTTGACCTGGATGGCCAGGTTAATCAGAGCTTCCAGTGTCTGGGGAACACCTACGCGGGCCAGCTCGTCTTTGAGCGGCTCCAAGAGCCCCAATGTAAACAGATGACGGAGCGCAGCATCGTTCCAGGATGTATCTGCGCTCCAGCGCCTGAACTCCGCTACGTAATCCTCCGCCGTTCGGTGGCCTTGCTGGAGTGCGTGGAGAGCAGGCTCAGCTGTGGCAGCCTGGTGGGGATCCTCGTACAGCCGAGCCATGGACCGAAAGTGGTGGTTTCTGGAGCCCTCTGTTCCAGTAGCCGGTGAGCCCAAGCTTGTGGCTCATCCCTTAGCGAGATGACCAGTCCCACTTTAGTAGCGTCTAACATGAAGGTGTGGGGTTGCAGAAGGAAATACAACTCGCATGCATTGCAAAACGCCCGAAACTTCCGGCGGTCCCCCGTGAACCACTCGGGCAAGGGTACTTCGGGTTTGCTAAGCAAGGTCAGCATGGTGAGAGCATCCAGCTGGCTGGTGCTGGGAGAGGCAAGCAAAGTGAGCTCCTGGACTCTGTTCTTCAACCGGGTGTATTCCCCTTGTAAGTCCATCACCGCCTGGGTGAGCCCGGCTAGGTGCATACTCAGATCCTCCATAGGAGAGGGCCTCTGCGCAGACTCGGATTGGCTGTCCGTTGCTGTCACGTACCTGATGGTAGAGTCTGACTTATGCAGTAGGCAACCTCTCTTACGGTCCTGGTTCCAGAACCCCTGATAGAGCAGACAGGGAGCGCTGGAGCACAGGGGAGCACGAGGGCTGGATTGAACACAGGTGATGGTAAGATGTCCTCCAGAAGTCCGTGCTAGACTGAAGAGTAGTGATGCAGGCCGGGTCAATAACATGCGGGCAAAGCAGTACAGGAGGAGCAGGTGGTCGGGTGCAGACAGGGTCGTTAACAGGCAGGCAGATTGAGGTACACAGGGGTCAGACAAAAGAGTGGTCGTAGGCAAGCCGGGGGTCAGTGCAGGCAGAGTTCAGGCCGGGTCACTGGTAACAGGAAGCTCGGAATGGGTCATTCAGGACACGGTAATGCTGTAGAACGGACAGCACTGGCTGCTCAATCACACAGGCTTAAGTAGGGCCGTTTGGCGCCACTTCCGGCATATGGGCGCACGCGGGTGCACGTGACCATGGAAGATAGCAGAAGCACCAATGTCCCCTAACAGCGTACACTGCAGAGGAATGACATGCATGGGTGTCGTCCATGAAGGAAGCCTTTCCTAAAGTCCATGCACAAAAACCTCGCCTAGAATTTGCCAGGGTCCATGCTGAAAATGAAGACGACTACTGGGACTCTGTACTTTGGAGTGAGGAGACCAAGATACATGATTTTGGAACTGATGGCTTCAAAACTGTATGGCGTTGCAAAGGTGAGGAGTACAAAGAAAAATGCATGATGCCTTCAGTGAAACATGGAGGTGGCAGTGTCCTTCTGTGGGGTTGCAGGAGTGCTGCTGGTGTCAGGGAGCTTCCTTTTTATTGATAGTATTGTGAATTCACAGATGTACTGCTCTATTTTAAGAGAAGATTCTACCATCACTCCGTGTCCTTGGTTGTTGTGTAATTTTCCAACATGACAATGATCCCAGACACACATCCAAGGCCACTGTTGCATTACTGAAGAACAGTTTGAAAGTGATTCAGTGGCCAAGAATGTCTCCTGATCTGAACCCAATTGAACACCTATGGAGAATTCTGAAGAGACAAGTTCAGCATCACTCTCCACCCAGTATCCAGGCTCTAAAAGAGGTCGTTCTTGAACAATGGAAAAAGACCGATGTTGCAATATGTCGCCAACTTGTTCATTCCATGCCTAAAAGACTTGGTGCTGTGCTTAGAAATCATGGAGGTCATACAAAATACTAGATTGTAGTAGTTTTTTGTGGGGTGTATTCATTTTTGCATCAATTAATTTGAGCAAAACTGAAGATTTTGAAATCCATGTTACAGTCAGGTCCATAAATAATGGGACATCGTCACAATTCTAATCTTTTTGGCTCTACACACCACCACAATGGATTAGAAATGAAACGAGCAAGATGTGCTTTAACTGCAGACTTTCATCTTTAATTTGAGGTTATTTACATCCAAAACGGTGTAGGAATTATAACAGTTTGTATATGTGCCTCCCACTTTTTAAGGGACCAAAAGTAATGGGAAAGATTAACAATCATAAATCAAACTTTCACTTTTTAATACTTGGTTGCAAATCCTTTGCAGTCAATTACAGCCTGAAGTCTGGAACGCATAGACATCACCAGACGCTGGGTTTCATACCTGGAGAAGCTCTGCCAGGCCTCTACTGCAACTGTCTTCCGTTCCTGCTTGTTCTTGGGGCATTTTCCCTTCAGTTTTGTCTTCAGCAAGTGAAATGCATGCTCAGTCGGATTCAGGTCAGGTGATTGACTTGGCCATTGCATAACATTCCACTCCTTTCCCTTAAACTCTTTGGTTGCTTTCGCAGTTTGTTTGGGGTCATTGTCCATCTGCACTGTGAAGCGCCGTCCAATGAGTTCTGAAGCATTTGGCTTAATATGAGCAGATAATATTGCCCAAAACACTTCAGAATTCATCCTGCTGCTTTTGTCAGCAGTCACATCATCAATAAATACAAGAGAATCAGTTCCATTGGCAGCCATACATGCCCACGCCATGACACTACCACCACCATGCTTCACTGATGAGGTGGTATGTTTTGGATCATGAGCAGTTCCTTTCCTTCTCCATACTCTTCTCTTCCCATCAGTCTGGTACAAGTTGATCTTGGTCTCATCTGTCCACAGGATGTTGTTCCAGAACTGTGAAGGCTTTTTTAAATGTTTGGCAAACTCTAATCTGGCCTTCCTGTTTTTGAGGCTCACCAATGGTTTACATCTTGTGGTGAACCCTCTGTATTCACTTGAGTGTTCTTGATCTGGCCAACTGTTGTGAAGGGTGTCTCGAACAATCCTATATCTGGCTGTGCCACCACGGGCGTGGCCACCTTGCAGGGTTGGTGATCACGCTCCCTGTCCTGTCAGGTAGTGAGGATGATTTCTCCACAACTGAAGTGCGCACGAGAAGGTGCTGGTTGTGGCACTTAATACATCTGTGCGGGAACCTTTAAAGATGTGCTTCCAAAAGCGCTTTGCTGAGAGGTACCCCTTTGAGGAGTCCCTCCTTAAGAAGTAGACTGTTCCACCAGTAGTGGATCCCCCTGTCTCTAGATTGCACAAGGCAACTATGATTCCGGTAGAGGAATCTGGCTTTTAAAGAGACGGCAGACATACCTGGAGGGGGAGCAGAATCACCCTGCCTTTGCTAAATTGGAAGACCTGTTGGTCTAGGGCAGGGATATGCAATTAGCGGACCTCCAGATGTTGCAGAACTACAAGTCCCATGAGGCATAGCAAGACTGACAGCCACAAGCATGACATCCAGGGGCATGATGGGACTTGTAGTTTTGCAACAGCTGGAGGTCCACTAATTGCATATCCCTGGTCTAGGGGCTGCAATTTGTCTGCTATTCCTCTTGGACGTAGTTCCCCCTGGTTGCTGAGCTCTCTTTTTCTGCAGTGGTGCTTAGACATGTACTGTGGCTTAAGTGTTGGTCTGCGGACTAGGCTTCTAAAAAAAAAAAAAAAAAAAAAGCTTTAACCGATTTTTAAATCGTTTCCGTCCCACTAAGACGAGGGGGAGGTCCATACAGACGGCAGAGAAATTTTCGGTCTAAGGAGA
>BLSH010161185.1:37093-57477 GCA_018402905.1 Glandirana rugosa | reverse complement strand
CCCCCCCCCCCCCCCCCCCCCCCCCCCCCCCCCCCCCGAGAGCCTCGTCGCAGACGCGGTCCTCCTTTCATGCCACACAATTGTTTAGTTTCTCAGGGTCTACTGACAAGGGATTATAACCTTTCAAACCCTCCTCGGGAAGTTCCGAACGGACCTGGTCTGGCAAGCTGAGAGTGGGATTCTCTGGACCCACGAACAAGGCCCCTTCAGCATGAAGGTGCGCCCTCACCCATGTCTGGAGTGGGGGGAGGGACGTCTTGATTTTGTCCGGTTACAAGATAGTTTTCCAGCCTTGTTTCCCCCGAAAAGTGTTTTCTCCCTTCAATGTGTGTCTGTCACCGGACCGTTTGCAGTTCTTCTCGTGGGGCTGTGCAAGCTCTGTTACTTCAGGTTGTGATTGCCCGGTTCCCGCGCTGGAATGGTTTCAGGGGTTTTATTCAAACCTGTTTACGGTCCAAAAGATGAAGGGCGTGGTACGTCCAATTCTGGACCTCAAGGCCCTGACCTGCTTTGTGTGGGTACAGAAGTTCAGGATGGAGTCCATTCACACGACGGTGGCGTCCCTTCATCATGGGAACTTTCAGTCTTCTATCAACATCACGAATGCTTACATACACATTCCACTATGTGCCTGACCCCAGCACTACCTCTGTTTTGCTGTGGGAGAAGAGCATTATCAGCTCGTGGTGGTCGCCACCACTGCTCAGGTTTTCACAAGGTGTTGGCCCTGGATTTGGTGTGGTTACGTCAGTGGAGGATTGCGGTCCTAGGCTGCCTGAACGATTTTCTTCTGCGAGTCCTCGACGACCCCGAGGGGCAACGTAGCTCCTATCCAGACCTTGACAGATTTCAGTTGGCTTCTATACTAGCAGAAGTCTGCTCTGGCTCCTTCCAGAACATTGGATTATCTGGGCCTGACCCGGGTTTCAGCTCTGGCCAAAGTGTTCCTTCCTCTGCAAACTCCAGAAGCTGCATGCTGCATCTTCATCTACTGTTGTCCAGCAGGTGGGTCTCCCTGCAGACCTGCATGCGGGTGTTGGGCCTGGTGATATCTACTTTTTGAGGTGATTCCATTTGCACATTTCCATACAAACTCCCTTCAAGGGAGATCCTGGTGTAATGGGACAAGTTTCCAAGGGTTCCCTGGTCTGGTGGCTTCACTCTCCGGTTCTTCGACAGGGCAAATCCTTTCTCCCCTTGTATTGGACAGTGGTCACGACCACTGCCAGTCTATCCTGGGACTTAGCTCTGCTCAGGGTCGTTGGACGCTGGAAGAATGCAAATCACCAATCAATATCCTGGAACTTTGAGCGATCAGACTGGTTAATGGACGGATCAACTTCCAGGTACGGATCCAGGCAGACAATGCAACAGCGGTGGCCTATGTCAATCACCAGGGAGGAACAAATAGTGTGTTGGCAGCCCTGGCAGTAGCCAGAATCCTCTGATGGGCAGAACGTCTTGTTCTGGCCCGCTCCGCAGTACAAATTCCAGGAGGGGAATACTGGCAGGCGGATTGCCTCAGTCCATGTGTTGGACCACGGGGTGGGCCCTTCACCGTGTCGTGTTTTATCGAATATATCTCTGATGGGGCACTCTTGAGGTAGATCTGTTTGCATCCCGGCTCAACGGAACGGTACCGAGGTTTCTGGCAATGTCACGGGATCCTCTGTTGGACAGCTCAAAGCTCTGGTGACCCCGTGGGGCTGGTAAAGTTTGATCTACGCCTTTCCTCCTCTCCAGCTTCTGCTGTGGCTTTTGCGCAGGATCAAGGCCGCAGGGATTCCTATCATTCTATTGGCCTCGAATTGGTCCTACCGGTCTGGGTACGCCAAGTACCAGATGCACCAGGTCGTCAATGTTCCTTGGCAACTGTCTCTCAGGGGGGATCTACTGTCCCAAGGCCTGGTTTACAGTCGTTGGTTTTGACGGCCTAGTGATGATGAGCCAGGTGCTGAAGTTCTGACACTGCTGAAGGCCAGGGAGCCTACTGCTAGAAAATCTACAACCGGGCGTCGAAAGTGTATATATCCTGGTGTGAGTTGCTGGGCATTCACCCTCGTTCTTTCTCTGTGGCTGAAATTCTGACCCTCTTTCATAGGGGGTTGAGCAGAAATGGGCCTTGAGTACCATCAAGGGCCAGGTGTCAGCCTTGGCGGTCTTCTTCAGCATCCCCTGGTCTCGTATCTTTTATTCAAGGGGTTTGACGTCTGTCTCCACTGGTGCGGTCTCTTCTACCGCCGTGGCATCTGAACTTGGTGCTTTCAGTTTTACAGAAGCCTCTCTTTAAAAATATTTGGGAGATTCCCCTGCTTACAGTGTCTCAGAAGGTGGCCTTTTTGTTGGTGATCACCTCTGCTCGCAGGGCATGGGAACTGGTAGCGTTATCTTGTACACCTTACTCGTGTTCCACAAGGATAATGTGGTTCTTCTCCCTTGTCCATTCCTTCCTCTGATTTCCCTTTGAATAAGGATATTGTGTTGCCTTCCCTGTGTCCCTGGTCAACATATCCTAAGGAATTTGCCTTACATGCCCTGGATGTGGTTCGGGTGTATTTGGCAGCTACTGAGTCTTTTCGGAGGTCAGACTCACTGTTTGTGATCACGGATGGGCCAAGAAAGGGGTTCTCTGCTTTGTCTGCAACCATATCTGGATGGATTAGACAGATGACTCTGGCCTATTCTGTCAGGGGTCGGCTCCTTCTTTCCCTGTTACAGCGCTTTCTACACGGGCGCTTAGTGCTTCTTGGGCCTTCTGTCATCAGGAGTCATTTGCGAAAGTTTGTAAGGCGGCCACTTGGTCGTTTGTGTACACTTTAACAACATTCTACGAAGTGGATGCTTCTTTTGGCCATAAGGTTTTGCAGGCTGCTGTTTAGAGGGTCTATCCCTCTTGAGGGTGTATTGTTCAGGTTGGGCTCCAGTTGTTCTGTGTTGAGCTCCTGTTACCTGGTTGGCTCTTGTGTTAGCCTTGGGACTTTTCGTTGTCCCACCCCTCATGTTTGGCACTGCTTTGGGACGTCCCTATGGTTCTGAATAATGGAGGGCTGTCTGTCAATGAACGAAAGAGAAAATTATATGTTTGACTTATCGTAAAATCCATTTCTTTCATTGACAGACACAGCACCCACCCCTTCAAGGAGTCTTAATACTTCTGACACTGGTCTTTACTAAACTGAAGGCCTATAACAGAGAGGTGGTGTATAACGCCTAGGACTGTCCATAGGCGTAGCCAAGTCTTTTTTTCTGCCTAGTGTCCTACTCCTGTAGGGGGCGATATAACCCTATGGTTCTGAATAATGGAGTGCTGTGTCTGTCAATGAACTCAGAGAAATGGATTTTACGATAAGCCAAAAATCCAATTTTTGCCAAAATTTTGGAAATTGTTCTTGTGTTTGAGAGAGAGAGAGAGTAAAATCTTACTTTTTGAAAGGGGTGTACTCATTTATGCGGAGCACTGTATGTGTGACTTCAAAGTAGTTAATGCACTACTTTGGTCTAACTATTGTGCAACTTGTGGGCCATAGACTTCAATGTTAACTCTCAAAAGTTGCATGAGTCATACCTGAATGTTATACAATGCAATGGTTGTCCATTATCACTGGTCACAGCTAAAGTCGTATCCGAGTTGCATCAAAGTTGTACTCCAAAGTCGGTGCTACTTAAGATTCGTATAATTGTGAATGGAGCCTAAGGGAGGGATATTGATGAACATGTATAAATACATAAGTGGTCCATATAGTGAATTTGGTGTTGAGTTGTTCATTTTAAGGTCATCACAAAGGGGACACTCTGTACGTCTGAAGGAAAAGAGATTGCACCTCCACATATGGAAAGGTTTCTTCACCGTAACAGCGGTGAAAATGTGGAAGAGACTTCCTCAAGTGCTGGTTCTGGCAAGCTCAGGAGATTGTTTAAAAAAAAAAGAAAAGGCCTGGACTCTTTCCTAAATGCACAAAATATTAGGGATGCATCGATTTATCGGCCGGCAACAATTATCGGCCGAAAATAGGGTTATCCGTGTTTTGCCGATTTTAAAAAAAAGGTGCCGATAATGGCATGATGCGTCTGTCCTATCAGCTTATCAATGCAAATCCGCGTCCCATTGACTTCAATGCAAAAATGTGTCCCGTTGACTTCAATGCAAAATCACATCCCATTGACTTCAATGCAAAAACTCCAGACACATTACTCTATTTTTCGCTCCATGAGATGCACCATGGTTTTAGAGGAGGAAAACCAGAAAAATAAATATTCTGAACCAAATGGTGTACTAAAATATAACAGAATAATATTATACTACTACTATAGGTGGGTGGTGGACACACAGCAATACCACCCCCCCCCCCCCTTTATCAAATCAGCTCAGTTAAACTATACCTGAGTGGTGGTGGACACAGCAACTTCCCCCCCACCAGCTCAGGGTGGCAGGGCAGAGGCAAACACCCCTTCAGCCTCTTTGCACACCAGCACAGGTGACTGGGTGGTGGATACCATGCCAACCCACACCTCCCACCCATTTATCACCAGCTCACCTCAGGCAGCGAAGGACACTGCCATTGCAATCCACAGCCCCCAGCAGGCGGCTGGTTCTCAACCTCAAATACACCCGGGCGGGGGGAAACCAGGAAGGTCCGGAAGACTGGACACAGTTTGCAGCTGCCGCGCCACCTGGGCGGAGAATAATGACACACAGGCCTGGCTAGGCAGCGCAGCAGTGGTGGGAGAGGAGCAGGAAGAAAACGGTGACAGACTGGACCAAGCTAGGGCGGTCACGGCACTGGGGGGTGTTCTGGGAGAAAAAAAACTACCAAAGGGAGCAGCCAGGGCTCTTGGCGCTCTCAAGATGGTGTCACCTCTGGCAGGTGTCGCCCGACCCCATAGCAACTCCCAACCCCCCCACCCCTTGGTACGCCCCTGCCAGGATGCGCCTCACATCCTATTCTAACACGGCGACGGGGGGAGCCTGGTCAATATTCGCTCAATCAGACGCACAGACATTTCCCCCCATTTTTTGGGGGGGGAAAGTGTGTCATATCGAGCGAAAAATACGGTCATTTTTTTTTTTTTTTTTTTTTTTAAACTGTCCATTTTGCTTTTTGGCCAAGTGCATCTAGAAGTTTCAGTCTAGAATCTTCATTTCAGTGCACCACTAAAAAAATATAACTGGATAATAAGATTTATAGGTAAAGTTGATCCAGGGAATATCCCATTGCCTCTTGGGGGATCAGTAAGGATCCCCCTGCTAGAGCAAATTGGATCATACTTCATTGGGGGTTTTTTTGCCTTCCTCTGGATCAACTGTGGGTATAGGATACTGTATCTGGAGATCTTTGGTTTCTATGTATGTGGTTTTTTTTTTCCATTGAACTGGATGGACTTTTTTCAACCAGATTAACTACTTCCCTACCAGGCCAATTCTGCCATTTCTCTCCTACATGTATAAATCATAATTTGTTTGCTTGAAAATTACCCAAAATCCCCAAACATTATGTATATTTTGTAAGCAGAGGCCATAGGGAATAAAATGATGGGCATTGCAATTTTTAATGTCACGCTGTATTTGCTTAGCGAATTTTCAAACGCAATTTTTACAGAAAAAATACTCTAATGAATTTTTTAAAAAAAGAAAACAATACATTTGTTAACCCCAAAAATAAATATCTTGCCTCTGTCTCTTTAATGTGCAATTAGCAGCATGGAGCTTTTGCTTTTTAAATTTTCCCTCTGTATCCCCTAAAATATTTGTTTGATAATGCCAGGTCATGACTTCCTCCCTGAGTGCTGACTCCCCCTGTATATTGCTTATCCTGAGAGCTTGTAGTCTATGCAGGCTATGTCTCTCCCAGCTCTCCTATCTCCTGTGTGCTTGTCTTCAACTACCCCCCCCCCCCCTTTCTCTTATAGCTTCTCCTCTCTGCTCTCATAATTAACTCTAAGGCTTCATGCACACAGGACTTTAAAAAAGACAGCCAAAAAATGTCAGTAGCTTATCAGGGATGTTTTCAGCTTTTAACAGAGTTATATTATTGCAATTTTTTCGCATTTTCTAGCGTTTTTAAAGGGCCAGCTTTTTTTTTTTTTTTTGTTTGATTTTTTTTTTTTTTCAGTTGGTCTAAAATGTCCATGTTTTTCGGCGTTTTTGAGTGTTTGAACATTTTTACAGCTGAAAAACGTCCAAAAGAACCCTCTGGTCTTGGGTTTTTTTTACAACTCAAAAACGTCACTGCTAAAAACAGCTGATAGCCTATGTGTGCATAAACACATGGGATTACATGATGGAGGGTTTATTGACTGTAGAAAAAAAAACAGCTGCTGAAAAACAGTCAAAAAACGTCCTGTATGCATGAGGCCTAAAAGCTCCTATCCCTCTGTATTAGAAGAAGTTCACCAGTGTCTGTGTTATATCAGAAATATTCTTATCTATATAGATAACACGGCAGACGCTTTAGTCAGCAGCAGTGCTCAGCCCTCCCTCAGGAACTCTGAGCTGAGAGAGAAAAGCAAAAAAACGACAACTGATCCTAGTAAGAAGGTGTGATATCTATACAGAGAAGTATATATATGTTATAACACAGACACAGGGCAACTTCTTGTTATAATACAGAGTGGATTGGAACTTTTTATAAAGTGGCTTAACAAACACTATATTGTAACCCAATTTTTTGTTAAAATATAAAAGATGATGTTCCACTAAGTAAATAGATAACTAACATGTCACCCTTTAACCACCTCAATACTGGGCACTTTCACCCCCTTCCTGCCCAGGCCATTTTTCAGCTGTCAGCGCTGTCACACTTTGAATGACAGTTGCGCGGTTATGCTACACTGTAACCATGTGAAATTTTTATCATTTTCTTCACACAAATAGAGCTTTCTTTTGGTGGTATTTAATCACTGCCTTGTTTTTTATGTTTTACTAAAAAAAAAAATCAAATTTAGAAAAAATAAGTTACTCTTCCGTTCACTGACAGACGCAGCCTTCTTATGACACGTGGGGTTATGCTCATACTACTAGGAGTGGACTAGGCAAAAATAAAACAAAAGCATAGGTTGGCCCTCCCAGGGGGCCGTCCTCACCTTAGCATATAATCCCCCTGCTCTGCATAGCACATCAGTTTTAAATTGCCTAGTGCAAGGAGTAGACCTGGTTCCCTATGGGATCTGCGGTCTCCTGAAGGTTTTTTCTGATGAAGACTGCTATCAAGAAGCTGGCTGGTGGTATAGAGGATATCTAGAATCCAAAAACTTTCACCAGTCCGGCCCACACTATGCGAGCTACCCTTAGCGGGGGCCCGCCTCATAGCGCCCGTTCCGTGCGGGCGGCCAGTGGCTAAAACCCACTAGAGCCCAGTGACTGGTTTTGTCCTGTCCAGGGGTTTTGGCCAGCAGCATGCCTCTCTATGGGGAGGTAAGTCTGCTCCGGGTGGCTACCCGCTGCACCCGTCGGATTGGTGAGTGGGCCCCTCTTCCGTCGTAGGGGCGCGCAGAGTGGGCACCTGGGCAGCTTCTGTGGTAGCCGGTTGTGGGGGTCCGTTAGTGGGGACACACTGGGTGGTACCCCTTTGAGGATTATCTCCCGTTCCCCCCCACTCCCCCTCCCCCCCCCGCAGTACCGCACCTTGCACTGACCGTTCGGAGAACTGCATTAAGCGTTTGGCCGCCATTCGGTGTGGATCACCGTTCGTTCGTCTGCCGACCACACCATTTTGCTATAAGCTCTGCTTGTGTTGATGGCAGCATCCATTGTTTGGTAACCACATGTGGTTTTCAGCCTGTCCTCTGGCGGCCCCCAGTGGTCGTTTTTGGTATTACAGGAACAGGAAGTGATATAAACGGAATTAGTACTTCCGGTTTCACTTGGACAACGTGGCTGACACTCTGTGGTGCAGGCTCTTGAAGTGCAGTGGATTTTTGGGCATTGCTCATTCCGGTCACAAGTGCTGAGGCATTTAAAACAGCAAGTATAGCTGGGTCTCCCTGGGTGCTGGTAGCGGTGGGTGCAATCCTCCCGGGGGTCCCTAGCTGATTGCTGAGGTAGAGGTGGTGGTCACACAGTGGGGTTGCCGGAAGGCTGGGATGTCAGAGGCCGGCAAGGTTATGGCAGGTGTACCTGCGGATCAACAATCCACCCCGGGAACCTTGGTGTCCCTGGAACAGCTGAGGGCGGTATTTGGGGAGTTCTTTCCCCGGGCGGGGGACCCGGTTCTGGGGGGCCCCAAAAAATGCTCACCCCCCCTCTTTCCTCAGGGGAGGATTCGGATCCAGAAAGCACCTCAGTGGTCACACCTGTGGACCTATCAGAGGGCCAACTGCCATCAGAAGGTGAAGGTAATCAGGAGGCTCCTTTTTCGCGTGATAAAGCGATAGTGGCCGCTCTGATTACTGATATCTGTGACTCCATGCTGCTTGACCAAGCAGGGGAGTTGCATGAGTCCACATATATTTGTAGATCACTTAAACCTCCTAGGGCTTACCCTTATGATCAGGTGTTTGAACAGGCGGTGTTCAAGGAATGGCTGCGGCCACCAAATTCCTTTGCCTTTCCTAAAAGCTTTGCTGTTCGCTACCCCTTTGAGGATAGCTTTACTAAGAGATGGGCTTCCCCAACCGTGGACCCCCCAGTGGCCCGTCTGAATAAGGCAACGACCATTCCCTTGGAGTCGGCCGATCGCCGCATGGAGGCAGTGTCTAAGGCACTGTTTTAGTTGGCTGGATCAGCCATGCGGCCAGCTATAGCGGCTGCGATGGCGGCACAATCTCTTCACGAGCACGCTACCACACTGCACACTGGTTTAACTTGTGAGTGTGCACAGGCTGAGGTGCAGCGGGCACAACATTTGGAAGAGGGTCTCCGCTGCATATGCCATGCTGCTTTGGACCTTCTTCCCATATTGTCAAAAATGCCTGTTTTTGCAATTGTTATCAGGCGGGTGCTGTGGCTCCGCTCTTGGTCGGGCGACCAGGCTTCAAAGAAAGCTCTTGCAGATCTTCCCTTTTAGGGAGGGCATCTGTTTGGCCCACAGTTGGATGAAATTATTAAGGATTTCACGGGAGGGAAGAGTACTTTCCTTCCAGAGCCAAAGCGGCGGGATTTTCGCCGTTGGCAGGGCCCTGTTTCTTCAGGTCAGAAGAAGTTTTTTCGGGCACCCGGCTCAGCGGTTAAGGGCTTCAAGTCCGGTAAGGCTTCCGCTGGGCCCAGTAAAAGGCCCTGGCAGCATAAGTCCGAAAAAGCGAAGGATAAATCAACCTCCGCATGATGGGTTGCCCCTGCCCGACTCACAGGTGGGGGGCCGGTTGCTGGGGTTCGCAGACAGTTGGACTGCCCGCATCACCGATCGGTGGGTACTGGAGGTGGTGTCCTCCGGGTACAGGATAGAATTCATCTCTCTGCCCCCAGAAAGGTTCTTCCCGTCAAACTTGAGACTCCCTCAGGGGCGTCGGGAGGCGCTTCTAGGCGCCGTTCGGTCGCTTGCCAAACGGGGTGATTGTACCGGTACCTATGGTGGAAAGATTTCACGGGTTTTACTCAAACCTCTTTGTGGTGCCCAAAAAGGGCGGTGTCAGGCCAGTTATGGACCTGAAGGCATTAAACCGCTTCGTAAAGATGAAGAGATTCAGGATGGAGTCCATCCGCTCGGTCGTGGCCGCCCTGCACCAAGGGGAATTCATGGCATCCCTGGATATCAGGGACGCGTATCTCCATGTTCCAGTTTGTCACAGTCACCAGCGTTTTCTACGCTTCGCAGTGGGGGACCTGCATTACCAGTTTGTGGCACTTCCCTTCAGGCTGGCTTCATCTCCCCCGAGTGTTCACCCAGGTGGTGGCCCTGATGCTGGCGCTGCTGAGACAGAGAGGTATTGCGGTAGTAGCATACCTCGACGATTTACTCCTGAGAGCAGAGTCTGCTGCGCCTCTGGAGGAGAACGTGACAATCACGGTGTACACGTTAAGAGTTCAGTTGGCTGATCAACCTGCAGAAATCATCGTTGACTCCATCCTGCCGGCTGGAATACCTGGGTCTGATTCTGGACACGGTGCAGGCAAGGGTGTTTTTACCACCAAACAAGCTCCTGACACTTCAGGCAGCAGTGCGAACCCTGTTATCACGCCAGTGGTCCTCCTTACAGTTCTGTATGCGAGTGTTGGGGCTCATGGTGTCGACTTTCGAAGTGATACCTTACGCCCAGAGTCACACTCGGCTCCTGCAGAAGGCGATTTTGTCGCAATGGGACAAATCTCCCCTATCCCTAGACAGACTGATCAGGTTGGATCATCAGTCCCAAGGATCCTTGATTTAGTGGATTCGGGCTCCGGCCCTAAGGTTGGGAAATGTTTTCTCCCCCTCAATTGGTCGATAGTAACGACAGATGCCAGCCTATCGGGCTGGGGAGGGGTCCTGGGTCAGTTCTCTGCCCAGGGTCATTGGTCAGTGCAGGAAGCTTGTCTTCCAATAAATGTACTGGAACTGAGAGCGATCAGACTTGTCTGTTTCGTTGGTCAGAAAGGCTGCGAGGCCTCCCTGTCCGGGTTCAGTTGGACAATGCCACGCCTGTGGCATATGTGAACCATCAGGGTGGAACAAGAAGCTCGGCAGCAGCCGCGGAGGCGGCTCTGATCCTTCGGTGGGCAGAACTTCACGTGCCAGCTCTCTGCAATCTACATCCCAGGCGTGGAAAATTGGCAGGCGGACTTTCTCAGCCGCCGGAATCTGGACCAAGGGGAACGGTCCCTACATCCAGAAGTGTTCCGCCAGATTTGCCTCATGTGGGGCATGCCAGAGGTGGACCTCATGGCCTCCTGGTTCAATCACAAGGTACAGACCTTTGTGTGCAGAACAAAAGATCTGTTGGCGGTCGCCTCGGACGCACTGGTAGCACCCTTCGGCCTCGTCGGCTACCATTTCTCGTTGGATCAGGAAGACCGTGACTCATGCATATGAGATTCGGGGAAAGGTTCCCCCGTTTCCAGTCATGGCTCATTCCACCAGGGCAGTTAGCACTTCCTGGGCGTTTAGACACCAGGCCTCTGTGTCTCAGGTGTGCAAAGCAGCTACTTGGGCCTCAGTGCACACGTTTACTAAGTTTTACAAAATTGATGTTTCAGCATCTTCGGATGCTGCCTTTGGCCGCAAAGTATTACAAGCGGCAGTGTAGGCGCGATTAGCGCCGCCTGAGAGGGCGTTTTTCTGTTGGGTACAGTTGTTATAGTTTGCCCACCCCTTTTGATTGGCACAGCTTTGGGACATCCCCACGTGTCATAAGAAGGCTGCGTCTGTCAGTGAACGGAAGAGTAAAAGGGATTTTATTATAACTTACCGTAAAATCCTTTTCTCTGAGTTCACTGACAGACGCAGCACCCACCCCTCTGTGTTGAATTTGTACGGCTTGTTACGAACTGATGTGCTATGCAGAGCAGGGGGATTATATGCTAAGGTGAGGACGGCCCCCTGAGAGGGGCCAACCTATGCTTTTGTTTTATTTTTGCCTAGTCTACTCCTAGTAGTATGAGCATAACCCCACGTGTCATAAGAAGGCTGCATCTGTCAGTGAACTGAGAGAAAAGGATTTTACGGTAAGTTATAATAAAATCCCTTTTTCTTAGTTATTGTTCGTAAATTTTGTAAATAAGTAATTTTTCTCCTTCACTGATGTGTGCTGATGAGGCGGCACTTATGGGCACTGATAGGCTGCACTTATGGGCACTGATGAGGAGGCATGAATATGCCGCACTGATAGGTGGCACTGGTGGGCAATGATGGGCAGCAGTGATGGGCATTGGTGGGCAGCACTAATAACCAGCACTGACTGGCATCACTAATGGGCACTGATTGGTGCCACTGGTGGGCACTGACTGTTGGCACTGACTGCTGGCACTGGTGGGCACTGACTGCTGGCACTGGTGGACACTTAGTGCTGGCACTGTAATCAGGGCACTGATCATCAGTGCGCTGATGACATCCCTATATGTCCTTTGTGTGAGGAGATGCCACTGATCCGCTCTCCTCGCCACACACTGTCAGTGTGAGGCGAAGAGCACAGATTACTGGCACTTGTTTACATGTGGCTGACTGTGATTGGTCAGAGCCGCTCACATGGTTAAAGGGCTGCGGCTCTTTACACAGATCAGGGTCACGCCGCGTCCTGGCAGCACGGTGCAACCGCGAACAGTGCGCTGCGCGCCATTTCTGTGCGCCGTCATATGACATTGTCCCGGAACGAGAGCTGCACTGCCCCGGCATCATTTGACAATGGGCGGCCGGTAAGTGGTTAAAATAGGGCAGAAATCTATTTTTTTTTTATCACTTTTATTCCTATCACAAGAAATGTAAACATCCCTTGATAGAAATAAGGCATGACAGGTCCTATTTATGGAGAGATCTGGGGTTTATAAGAACATCCCCTTATGCTGCCGTTAAAAGCAATGCAGCAGCCAATCCGCCACTAGGATGGCTTTTACAAAAAAGGGAAGTGGTTAACTATGTAACCTGCAAATTCTATATACAGTACAGGAGTACAGGATACAGGAATCTTATTTACACCATGGATGCTAGGTTTTTTCCTTCAGTAAAATGGACAATGGCAAGCTTTTGAGGACACAACCTTTTTGTCAACATTTGAGATATGGGCCATTCATTAGGGATTTTGGGATCCTCACTTTTCTTAGGAATAAGGGTAATGTGCCAGAAAAGGTCTCTGTAAGCATCCCCATATCCACATTGCTTGAGCTGAAATATGCACGAGGGGTCCAGTAGGAGCTCTGCAATGTTAATTTGTGTTTTGGTAGCGTTTAAAAGTGTTTAGCATTTTTTGTGCTAAAATTTATTAACCTGAACCATGCCAGGCCATATGCCCTCAACAAGGGGGGGCACCTTGTCCCCATGTTGATAGGGACAAGGGCCTCTTCCCTACAACCCTAACCGATGGTTGTGGGGTCTGTGGGCAGAGGACTTAACAAGGGGGCCCCCAGATCCCACCCCCCCCCCCCCATGTGAACAAGTATGGGGTACCTATACCCCTACTCATTCACCAAAATAGCCTTTTTTTCTGCATATTTCATTGCCAGCATTTTGTTTAAATTCAGCTGTCAGTGGGGAAACCCGCTGACAGCTGATGGGTCTTCGGTTGTTAAGGAAGCAGCGACCAGCTTCCCCGCCCACTCAGGATTTGAATCAGTCATTTTTCGACCGGTTTAAATTGTTCCAAAAACGTTGAATTTGTTAGAATACGAATGTACGAAACAAAATTTCTCTTACGTTCACTGAGAGACGCAGCCCTTCATTGACAAGTGGGGTTATATGCACATCCTACCAGGAGTAGACTAGGCAAATAGAAAGCAAGCTGACCCCTCGCAGGGGGCCGTCCTCACTCTAACATATAACCCCCCTGCTGTGCATAGCATATCAGTTTTATTATGCCTAGTGCAAGGAGTTAGACCTGGTTCCCTTATGGGATCTGCGGTTTCCCTTTTTTTGCTACTGCTTTTTGTTTTTTTCATGCTATCTGATGAAGACTGCTATCAAGAAGCTGGCTGGGGCATAGAGGATATCCAGAATCCTGAACTTTCCCCAGCGCGGCCGACCGATGTGAGCTACCCTTAGCTTTGGCGGGGTCCGCCGCATCGTGCCCGTTCCGTGCAGGTGGCCAGTGGGTGATCCCTACTTGCTCCCAGTGACCGGACCTTGTTCCCGTCCAGAGGCCTGTGGCCTGCAGCATCCCTCTCTGGCAGTGGGAGGAAGGTCTGCAACCGGGTAGCTACCCGCTACGCCCGTCGGACTGGTGAGTGACCCCCTCTCCCCCCCCTAGGGGTGCGGAGGGGGGAGCTTGGCGATTGTTAGCGGTTTGGGCCGGCCGGTGGGGTTTTTTTTCTGGGCTCAGGTCTCCTCTTCACCCCCCTCCTACACCCCCTCCCCCACGCCCTAGATCGCCGCCATTTTGTTGGTGTTTTGGCCTCTAGTGTCGAGCGGCGGCCATTTTGTCGTAAGTCGCGGCCTCTATACAGGCTTTGGCCTCTTGTGAACGTTCGGCGGCCATGTTGGATGTGCCTGGGAAGGAAAACATGCGTTTTCAGCCGATTCTTCCTCTTTCACCCTGGGACAGCGTGGATGGCACAGGCGGCGCAGGCTCTTTGACTGGCGGTCACTAGCACTCCTACTGGGACGCAGCGCTTTGAGAGGCAACGAACAGTAGGTATAGCTGGGCTCTCCCTGGGGTGCTGGTAGCAGCGGGTGCAGTCCTCCTGTGTTTCCCCCCTGGTTGACCTGTGGGGCTGCTTTGTGGGGGTGTCAGGGCCTTTCCGCCTTTCAGTGTACGGGGGCGCAATGGCGGCTGAACCTACGGGCCCTTCCAAGGAGGAGCCAGCGGAAGCGCAACCTGCGTTAGGGACTCTGGTGTCCCTGGACCAGTTAAGATCGGTGTTTGGGGAATTATTTCCCCAGGAGGTGCAGAGCCGTGCTAAGGGGCCCCTAAAAAATGTCCACCCCCTGCACCTTCATCGGGGGAAGAGTCTGAGCCGGAAGTGGCCTCGGTGGTCACGGGGACCCCCGTGGAGCTCTCAGAGGGTGAGCGCGGGCTCTCGGACGGCGAGGAAGACCAGGGGGCCTCGGTTGTGCGCGAGAAGGCGCTGGTGACCGCACTGATCGCTGATATTCGTGCATCTTTGCGACTGGACCAAGCAGGGGAGTCGCAGGAGACTGCATATGTTTGTGGGTCGGCTAGGCGACCCAGGTCCCCTAGGGCTTACCCTTATGATCAATTTTTTGACCATTTGGTCTATAAGGAATGGCAGCGTCCGCAGAATTTCTTCGCCCTGCCCAAACGCCTCGCTATACGCTACCCGTTTGAGGATAGTTTTGTGAAGAAGTGGGCATCCCCCACAGTGGACCCTCCAGTGGCTCGCCTGAATAAGGCAACGACCATTCCCTTGGAGGGGTCCCCCTCCTTTAAGGATCTGGCCAATAGGCGGACGGAGGCAGTGTCCAAAGCACTTTTCTTGTTGGCAGGATCAGCCATGAGACCGATTCTGGCGTATGCTATGGCGGCACAATCTCTTACTGAGTGTGCGACTGAGTTGCAAAACGACTTGAGCTGCGGGAGGCCGCTTGAGGCGTCGCAGCGAGCAGACCATCTGATAGAGGGCCTTCGGTACCTGTGTGACGCAGCTCTGGACCTGATTCACATGTTGTCCAAGATGTCTGCTTTCACAGTCATTATCAGACGGGCGCTTTGGTTATGCTCTTGGTCGGGTGACCATGCGTCTAAGAAGGACCTCACGGATCTCCTCTTTCTGGGTGGTCTGCTCTTTGGGGCGCAGTTGGATGAAATCATTAAGGATTTCACTGGGGGGAAGAGTACTTTTCTCCCAGAGCCCAGGCGGCGGGAGTTCCGCCATAAGCAGGGCCCTGCTCCTTCGGGTCAAGAGGTTTTTTTCATGCACCCAACGCAGCGGGCAAGGGTTCGAGGGCCGGCAAGTCTGCCTCGGGGCCCGGTAAACGACCCTGGCAGCGCACGAGTGAAAAGGCTGCATGATGGATTGCCCCCACCCGATTCCCGGGTGGGGGGCCGACTTCTGGGGTTCGCAGACAGGTGGACTGCCCGCATTCCCGACCGGTGGGTGCAGGAAGTGGTGTCCTCCGGGTACAGGCTAGAGTTCAGCACTCTACCCCCAGGCAGGTTCTTCCCATCGAACTTGAGACTCCCTCAGGGGCGTCGAGAGGGTCTCCTAGGGACTGTCCAGGCGCTTTCCGAACAAGGGGTGATTGTGCTGGTACCTCCGCTGGAAAGGTTCCACGGCTTCTATTCAGATCTATTTGTGGTGCCCAAAAAGGGGGGGGGTCAGGCCAGTTCTGGACCTGAAAGCGCTAAACCACTTTGCGAAGGCGCGAAAATTCCGGATGGAATCTGTCTGTTCGGTCATGGCCGCCCTGCACCAAGGCGACTTAATGGCGTCTCTGGATATCAGGGACGTGTATCTTCATGTTCCCATTTGTCCGCGGCACCAGCGCTTCCTGCGCTTTGCGGTGGGGGATCTACATTATCAATTTGTGGCACTTCCCTTCGGTCTGGCCTCAGCTCCTCGGGTATTCACCAAGCTGGTGGCTCCGGTGCTGGCGCTATTGAGGCAGAGAGGCATTGCGGTGGTAGCATACATCGACGACTTACTCCTGCGAGTGGAGTCTGCCTCGGCTCTGGAGGAGAACGTGGCTATCACCATGGCCTCGTTGAAAGACTTCAGCTGGCTGATCAATTTGCAGAAGTCGACATTGACCCCGTCCTGTCGCCTGGAATATCTAGGTCTGATTCTGGACACAGAGCAGGCGAAGGTGTTCCTACCTCCGGTCAAGTTACTGCAACTGCAAGCAGCGGTGCGAACCCTGCTGTCACGCCGGTGGTCCTCCTTACGGTTCTATATGCGGGTGTTAGGGCTCATGGTCTCGGGCTTCGAGACGGTACCTTACGCCCAGAGTCACACTCGGCTCCTGCAGCGAGTGATTCTGTCATGGTGGGACAAGTCTCCGCTGTCTCTGGACCAGCTGATCAGTTTGGATCATCAGACCAGAGGATCGTTGGCCTGGTGGCTTCAGGCTCCGGCTCTAACGTTGGGGAAGTCTTTTCTCCCCCTGAATTGGTCGATAGTCACGACGGACGCCAGCCTATCGGGCTGGGGGGGAGGTCCTGGGGCAGCTATCTGCTCAGGGCCATTGGTCGGTGCAGGAATCCTGCCTTCCGATCAATGTGCTGGAGTTGAGGGCGATCAGGCTCTGCCTCTCCCACTGGACGGTGAGTCTGCACGGCCTCCCGGTTCGGGTTCAGTCGGACAACGCCACGGCAGTGGCGTACGTGAACCATCAGGGCGGAACGAGGAGCTCGGCAGCAGCTTTTATTCTGCGATGGGCAGAACTCCACGTGCCAGCAATCTCCGCCATTTACATTCCGGGCGTAGAGAATTGGCAGGCGGACTTTCTCAGTCGCCAGACACTGGATCAGGGGGAATGGTCCCTACATCCAGAGGTGTTCTGCCAGATTTGCCACATGTGGGGCACGCCAGACGTGGACCTCATGGCGTCCCGATTCAATCTCACAAGGTGCAGACCTTCGTGTGCAGGACAAGAGACCCACTGGCGGCCGCCACGGACACGTTGGTAGCACCTTGGTGTCGGTATCGGCTCCTGTACGCCTTTCCCCCCATCAAGCTTCTACCGCGACTACTGCGCAGGGTACAAGCGGAGGGGATTCAGACAATCCTGGTAGCTCTGGATTGGCCTCAGCGTTCCTTGGTACGCCGACGTGGTGTGGATGGTGGCAGATGTTCCTTGGCGTGTTCCGCTGCGCGAAGATCTGCTGTCTCAGGGACCCATCTTGTACCCTGCTTTACCCTCGCTGGCTTTGACGGCTTGGCTATTGAGTCCCAGGTGTTGAGAGATAGGGGTGTCGCTGACTCCGTGATCCCTACCATGCTTAAAGCGCGCAAGTGTACTTCGCGCAAGATTTATCATCGCACCTGGAAGGCCTATATTGCCTGGTGTGAGGTGGGGGGTTGGAACCCTTGCTCTTACGTTGTGTCCCGGGTCCTGGCTTTTTCGCAGCAGGGCCTGGATAAAAAAATGACGTTGAGTACGCTCAAGGGTCAGATTTCGGCTCTGGCGATTCTCTTTCAACGGCCTTTGGCGTCACATTTATTGATTCGTACATTTGTACACGGTGTACGCCATGTGGCTCCTCAGATAAGGCCGCCTTTGGCGCCGTGGGATTTGAATTTGGTGCTTTCTGTACTGCAGAAACCGCCATATGAGAAGATCAGGGATATTCCCTTACAATTGCTGTCGCAGAAGGTGGCATTTTTGGTGGCTATTACATCCGCTAGGCGGGTGTCTGAGTTGGCAGCGTTGTTCTGCAAGTCTCCGTACCTAGTCCTTCATAAGGAAAAGGCGGTTTTGCGCCCTTCTCCTTTGTTCTACCAAAGGTGGTCTCTTCTTTTCACATTAATGAAGATTTTGTTCTTCCTTCATTATGTCCGCACCTGTCGCATCCCAAGGAATTTGAGTTACATTTGAGTTACATTCTTTTGATTGCTGCGTCTGTCAGTGAACGTAAGAGAAAAAGGGATTTTATTAAAACTTACCGTAAAATCCTTTTCTCTGAGTTCACTGACAGACACAGCACCCACCCCTCTTTGTTGCGTTTGTACGGCTTGTTATGAACTGATATGCTATGCACGGCAGGGGGGTTGTATGTTAGAGTGAGGACGGCCCCCTGGGAGGGGTCAGCTTGCTTTCTTTCTATTTGCCTAGTCTACTCTTGGTAGGATGTGCATATAACCCCACTTGTCAATGAAGGGCTGCGTCTGTCAGTGAACTCAGAGAAAAGAATTTTACGGTAAGTTTTAATAAAATCCATTTTTTACTATTTCATTCAGAAATTCAAACATCCAAATCTCCTAATAACCAAAAATTTGTCAAAACTTATATTTGGACCGAAACGAATTGCACATCCCTGTACATTGTGCACGCTAAGAAACACACCTAAAAGCCATTTTAATTTATCTACACTCTCGGCTGACACCACGAACTCTGGAAGGGAGTTGCACATCTTCAGTGCTCTAACAGTAAACCACTCCTTACACAGTTTGAACCACTTCTTGTCCAACTTTGCCTTGCTATGTGTCTTCATTAGAGATATTGGATTAATTAGTGTCCTCCTAATGCTAAAGTCACCAGTTAACCCTTTCCCATTGCTGCCTACTAGCCCTTTAAGAGATTCTAAATGCCGGTAGGCAGAGGTGGGCATTTGGGTCATGTGACCCTTGTGATTGGCTTTCACAGCGGTCACATTATCAGAAAGCTCCCAATCGCAAGTATGCATTGGGAGCTTTCCAGTCCCCGCCAGTGACTGTGCTGGGAGCAGTGTTTAAATAGGGCCACATATATGATGCCTCTCTGTGTTAAAACCCATCTGTTGATTGGTCACATATACACTTACCAAAAGTATTGGGACGCCTGCCTTCGCACGCACATGAACTTTAATGGCATCCCAGCCTTAGGGTTTAATATGGCGTTGGCCCACCTTTTGCAGCTATAACAGCTTCAACTCTTCTGGGAAGGCTGTCCACAAGGTTTAGGAGTGTGTCTATGGCAATGTTTGACCATTCTTCCAGGAGCACATTTGTGAGGTCAGGCACTGATAGAAGGCCTGGCTCAAATTCATCCCAAAGGTGTTCTATCAGATTCAGGTTAGGCTTCGATCATCCATGTCTTTATGGACCTTGCTTTGTGCACTGGTCCAAATAATTTGGTTTAGGGGGAATTATAGTGTGGGGTTGTTTTTCAGGGGTTGGGCTTGACCCCTTCGTTTCAGTGAAGGGAACTCTTAAGGCGTCAGCATACCAAGACATTTTGGACAATTTCATGCACCCAACTTTGTGCTAACAGTTTGGGGATGCCCCTTCCTTTTCCAACATGACTGCGCACCACTGCACAAAGCAAGGTCCATTAAGACATGAATGGGCGAGTATGGGAAGGAGGAACTTGACTGGCCTGCACAGTCCTGACCTCAACCCAATAGAATACCTTTTGGGGTGAAATAGAGTGGAGACTGCAAGCCAGGCCTTCTCTTCCAACATCAGTGCCTGACCTCACAAATGCACTTCTGGAAGAATGGTCAAACATTCCCACAGACACACCTAATCCTTGTGGACAGCCTTCCCAGAAGAGTTGAAGCTGTTATAGCTGCAAAGGGTTGGCCAACTCCATATTGAACCCCATGGACTAAGACTGTGATGCCATTAAAGTTCCATGTATGTGTAAAGGCAGGCATTCCAATACTTTTGGTATTATAGAGTATGTGTCACGTCAGTGGAAAAAGGTTAAAGATTTATATGTTGTGATCGTATCCCCTCTTAATTCTCTCTTATCCAGTGAGAATACGTTTAACCACTTCCCGACCGCCGTATGCAGAATGACGGCCGGGAAGTGGCTAAGTTATCCTGACTGGACGTCATATGACGTCCTCAGGATAACAGAGTGCCGCGCGCCTGACTGCACTGTGTATGAGATATTATGGTTTTCATAACCTTACGGACGGAAATGTGTATGTACCTTGAAATTACCGTAGTGTCAGAATCAGGTACCCCAAGTTATACCTCAACCGGTTGGGAAACGTCGATATTGTCGAAGTTGAGAAGACCCTTCCGACAGGTGTTCCTAATCCACACAGACACCCTTACAAACTGGTAAGAAGGTCTTCACGTAAACACTCCAGTCCGTGACTACAACCTTCTCTTCCGGACCGAACGTCAGAGGTGAGATAAAGTGGGGTTTTCCATAAGATAACCCAACTCCAGTCCTGACACGTCCGGTCAGTTCAAGGAGGAAGGGTATGAGCGGGTA
>BLSH010161185.1:0-31024 GCA_018402905.1 Glandirana rugosa | reverse complement strand
TGTGATCAATTTTCAGTGATTTGCACCATAGCTTGTAGACTCTATAACTTTCACACAGACTAAATAATATACACTAATTTGGGTTATTTTTACCAAAGATATGTAGCAGTATACATTTTGGCCCAAATTTATGAAGAAAAATTATTTTTTTGCAAAATTTTACAGTAGAAACTAAAAAAAAGTGTTTTTTTTTCAAAATTTTTGCTGTTTTTTCACTTATATCGCAAAAAATAAAAAATGCATCTGGGAATAAATACCACCAAAAGAAAGCTCTATTTGTGAGAAAAAAATGATAAAAATTTTGTTTGGATGCAATGTAGCATGGCTGGGTAATTGTCACTCAAAGTGTGAGAGCACTGAAAGCTGAAAATTGGTCTGGTAGGGAAGGGTTCTAAGTGCATAGTATTGAAGTGGTTAATGTCTGCAGTCATTCCTCATAATTGAGATCATTCAGCCCCCTTATTGGCTTTGTTGCTCTTCCCTGAACTCTCCAGTTTCAGCATGTCCTCCTTGAGGATCAGTGACCAGAACTGGACAGCATATTCAAGATGTTACTAAACCAGAGTTTTGTAAAGTGACAGAATTGTAGCTTTTTTCCCTTGAGTAAATACCCTTTTTATTGCATGCTGATAGTCTGCTAGCCTTTCTTACTGCAGTTTGGAATTGCATGTTATTGTTGAGTCTGTGACCTACTAGGATTCTTTTATGTCCTTTATTCCCCTAGGTTCTCCCCCCTAGCGAGTAATTTACATACATATTTTAACTCCCAAGTGCATTACTTTACTTTTTTTTTTCTCAAATCCTCTTCCAGGAGAGCATCCGAGAGATAGTCTCCTCCTCCCTAAAACAGGAAACACATCAATCCACCATTATAAAACACTGTCTTACCTGCATGCCTCAGTTATTTTGTGTTTCTTCCTGACCACACAAGCTGCAACAAGGAAGATCGTCAGTCTCTGTGCTAATTGCAGGAGACTCCTTAAATGGCTCCCCTGTCGACCCACAGGGTTTGTGGGGAGGCTAGCAGGGGCAGCATTTGGCCTATGGGCTGCCTGAGTTTTCACCTCTGCAGGGAGGTAAGCAACCATCCCCCCATGCTGCAATCATGCCAGTGGCATTTCCCCTTAGTGCGGCCACTCCTCTGTTCGCCTCATGCCTGGAGGGGGTTGAGAACACGGTGGTGGCCGACCCAGAGTGCGGGTGCCCGTGCCGGTTCGGCTGGGGTGCTCCGCGCCACTCTCTCCGCTCGGGCGCCGACAGCAGTGCTGGCCGGTCCTGGCGGGTGTACCAAGATGCCACCGGGAACATCAACTTCCGGTCAGGCGGTTACGGTTGGCGGCCATCTTGGTGGAGGCAGGAAGCTGGTCGGAAATGCCTCATTTCTGGTGATGTCATTTTTGGCAGGACAGAGCAAACTTTCAAAATGAAAAAATGAATAGGGAACAGAACAAAATGAAAAGGAAAAGTCTTTGCAGCAGTGGAATGACCAGATGGAGGTCAGTCCAACAACCTGCACGGGGTCAGCTAGGGGCAGGGATGGAGCTATGCAGGAAGCAGTTAAAAGGCCCTCTGTCAGAGGAGCTTATTGGCTGACCAGATCCTGCTTGTCAGGGTGGCTCCAAGGTAAGCCAGAGAACTTAGGTGTTAACTCTGTCTCTTACCACTTTTTTTTCCCTTATGATGCTTACATTTATCAGGCTGCTTGTAGTTCATTCATTCAGGTCCCTCTTGCTTGTTTTAGGCAAAGGCCCCAGAGAAGAAGAAAGGGAAGAGCACTGGCAAGGCATGCGCCCCGTGTGGTCACCTCTTCCCTCCCAAATGGAAGAAACCGCTTTGTCAAAAATGTGTTGACAGACTAGTGGCGAAAGAGTTGCAAAACTACTTCAAAGATGTGCTCAGCAAATTCAAAAAAGAAATAAGGAGCACTATTGCACCATTGCAAGTAGCCATAAAAAAAAAATGGTGGCCCCCTACGGGCATTGATCAGGGTAGCGCACCTTCTACCAGCAAGGCAGCCACCCCAGCAGAAAGCGGAGAAGTAGACCCCCCAGAGTCAGAAGAGTCTAAATCAGAGTAAAGGCTGTGCTCAGAATTTGGCGATGAGGATCCAGCGTCAGAAGGCACGCTGTTCCCCTCGGAAGACACTGATAGCCTTTTAAGGGCCATGTCAAACACCCTAGGCATCAAAGGGAAAAAAGTTGTGGGACTCACACTACACGACAGAATGTACAAGGGGCTGCAGCCCAAGAAGGCCAGAACGTTTCCGGTCCACCAAGCCCTCAAAGATATTGTTAAAAGGGAATGGAACGAACCAGAGAAAAAGCTCTTTATGCCGGCTGCCATAAAACGCAGATACCCGTTTGAGGAAGAATACACCAAAGCCTGGGCAAAATGTCCCAAGGTGGATGCTTCTCTGGCCAAGATAGCAAATAAAACGGACCTGGTTTTTGATGATGCAGGGACTTTGAATGACCCTATGGATAAGAAAATAGAGGCGATGCTAAAGAGAGCATGGGAGGCGGGCGCAGCTAACCTGAACCCAGCTATAACCTCCACCTGCACAGCACGTACGCTTCTGATCTGGTTGAACCAGTTACAGGAATTACTTGAAGGGGATACGCCTAGAGAAGTGTTAGTCCAGACCATTCCTACCTTAACCAGAGCAGCATCTTTTCTGGCAGATGCCTCAGCTGAAACGGTGAGGATATCATCAAGGACGACATCCCTGGTGAATTCGGCCAGGATAGCCCTATGGCTAAAGGCATGGGGCGGAGACATCTCCTCCAAGAACAGGTTGTGTGGGATTCCCTTTTCAGGGGATCTACTGTTAGAGCCCGATCTGGAGTCCGTTCTGGACAAAACAGCGGCCAAAAACAAAGGATTCCCCCAATCCAAAAAGAAACAGGGGAAAACCCTTTTTTGTCAGCCCAGGAAGTTTGAGAAACAAGGGGTGAAGAAACGCTGGCAACAAAATTGGCAACATAATAAAAAGGTGAAGGGAGACTTCATCCTTAAACCTTCAGGCCAAAAGAGCAAAGCACAATGACAATCGCCAGGTGGGGGGCAGGCTAGCAGGCTTCTCACAAGCATAGAAGAAGGTCACAACAAATGGATTTGTATGGCGTATGATAACAGAAGGATATGCAATAGAATTTGCCAGCCTCCCCCCTACAAAATATCTAGTGACCACAATGCCAAAAAACAAAGACAAAGCAGAAGGCTTTCTGGAGTCCCTGCAAAACCTCCTGACACAAGGAGTGGTGTGCTATATTCCACAAGAGGAAGAAGGGACAGGAGTCTACTCCCACTTGTTTCCGAGGAAAAAACAATCGGGAAAACTAAGGCTTATTATGAACCTAAAAAGCCTCAACAGGAGCATAACATACAAAAGGTTGAGAGTGGAATCCATTTATTCCGTCAGAAATGTTCTTTCAGTGGGAATGTTCATGGCCACAATAAATCTCCAGGACGCGTACCTACATGTACCTATAAAAAGTATGCATCAGAAATACCTGCGTTTTGCGATCCAGGGGCCAGCAGCCACTCTGCATCTACAATACACCTCCCTGCCCTTCGGAATCTCCTCTGCACCAAGAATCTTTTAGAAAATAATGGCAGTTATGGGACTGATGTCGTCCTCAATACCAGCCATCACATGTGCGCAAATTCGCATGAGGCCATTGCAGAATTGCATTCTGTCCCAATGGGACGGCAATCCATCATCTTTGGACAAGATTATTTTGGTCCCACGCAAGGTCAAAGAATCCCTGCGTTGGTGGCTCAACCCGCTTCGTTATATAGAAGGGCGCAGATGGGCACAAAACAATCCGGTGCAGATCACAACGGACGCCATCACTCTGGGATGGGGAGCGCACATGGAGGACTGCTGTACTTAAGGGAAGTGGGACTCCAAGATGTTGCAAGCCTCGTCAAACATGAGAGAGCTAAAGGCGGTGGGGGAAGCACTGTTAGCATTCCAGCCAACCATTCAAGGGAAAGATGTCCGTATCCAATCAGACAACGCCACGACGGTGGCATATTTGAACCGACAAGTGGGGAAAAATCTCCGCAGCTAATGACCCTGTTAGAGACTATTCTGGGCAGAGGCAAATATTCGGTCGATCTGGCCATCCATGTGAGGGGCACAAACAATACCCTAGCGGATTTCTTAAGCACGAATATGGTAAAGCAGACAGAATGGGCATTACACAGAGACTCTCATGGATTACAGGAATTTGGGGATTACCCGAAATAGATCTGTTTGCCACAGAAGCAAACACGAAACTCCCGAGATTCTTTTCGCTGGATCATTCAGATGGCAACAGCGGGGTAGATGCGTTCAATCAAGTCTGGAGTTTCCGGTTGGCGTATTCCCGCCGACCGCCCTGCTTCCAAGAGTGATACAAAAAATCAAGAAGGAAAAAGCAACAGTAATTCTCATTGTGCCTTTCTGGCCACAAAGAGCATGGTTCAGCCATTTGACAAACCTCAGCAAGCGACCACACCTAACACTGCCCGATAAGTCAGACCTTCTAACACAGGGACTGGTCAAACACCCGGGTCACAAGATTTTCAAGCTTTCGGCTTGGTTCCTGAGAGGGTGAAGCTACAAGCAAAGGGGCTGTCGAGCAGAGTCATCGACACCATCTTGGCAAGCAGGAAACCAGTTACCATGGCCATATATGAAAAAGTAAGAAAGAAATTTAATTCCTGGTACAAGGCCAATTGGGATCCCGGTAGGGAGTTTATCCCAGCAGTGCTTGACTTTCTACAGGAAGGGGCAGATAAAAATATGGCAACAAGCACTCTGAAAGTGCAAGTAGCAGCTCTGTTTTCGTTCACAGACATCAGATTAGCAGAGGACCCACTAATCAAGAGGTTCCTACTCTGACTAAAAAGATCCAGACATGTGAAAGTGAACAGAACTCCATCATGGGACTTGTCCGTAGTTCTCAAGGGGTTCCTTTCCTCACCCTTCGAGCCACTCTTCCAGTGGTACGGACAACTACCTCACACTAAAAGTAACACTTCTAGTAGCCCTGGTTTCGGCCAGGAGAGTCAGTGAAATGCAAGCATTATCTATGATGGAGCCTTACTGTGAGATCCACATGGATAAAATAATACTATCTCTGGACCCGGCACTCTTGCCAAAAGTGTCGTCCAGCTTTCATAGAACACAAAAAGTGGTCATTCCGTCTCTGCCTGCATCCATGAGCAGTGAGAAAAGGGAGACCTGCAATGTACTGAATGTAAGAAAAATACTCATTACACATTTAGAAAGGACTAAGAATTGTTGTTCGCCCTTCACTCAGGAACAAACAAGGGGAAGCGGGCCTCCAAGAGCACAATAAGCAGATGGATAAGATTGGCTATACAATGGTGTAAAAGTCACAAGGGCTCAGCGGCCCTGAAAGTGTCAAGACCCATTCAACCAGAGCCTGGGCCATATCGGCAGCAGAGAAAGCGGGAGCTTCACCTGAACAGATCTGCAGGGCAGTGACATGGTCGAGCTTTGGTACCTTTGTGAGGCATTACCGCATCGACCTGCTGTCCAGCCAAGACCAGTCTTTCGGACGCAAGGTGCTTCAGGCCTTACCCCCACCCTAGTAAGTATTGCTTGAGATATCCTCTCGGATGCTGCCCTGGAAGACAATTCGAGAAAACAGAGTTAGGTACCTGGTAAACTCTTTTTCTGAGACGTCTTCCAGGGCAGCACTAGTTCCCACCCTTGTTTTTATACAGGAGGATTATAGGGACGCATTAGCTTACTGGAAGTCCTTCGGTACTGTAATAATACGGAGGCATGCAGGTAAGACTGAGTGTTTTATAATGGTGGACTGATGTGTTTCCTGTTTTAGGGAGGAGGAGCCTATCTCTCTGACGCTGCCCTGGAAGACGTCTCAGAAAAAGAGTTTACAGGTACCTAACTGTTTTTTTTTTGTTTTTTTCAAAACAATTTATTTGATTTTGTCGTTCACATATACAGTACATAAAGTAAGCAAAATTAAAGGTACAATACAATCAAATAGCCAAGTGTACATGTGAAACATGGGCTAGAAGGCTAGAGGTGTAGCGGGGTGAATGGGGGGGGGGGGGATTCCTGGTCCTAGAGTACACGAACAACAAAGCCAACATATAAGAAAATGAATATGCACATGAATATGAGTGGGCTCCATGCAGGGCCCTTATTTAAACTGTTAACAACTGGCCCATAGCCAAATGACGGCTACAGGGCGGTTGCTTAACTCTGGGAGGCGTACAATGACATCATCCAGAATTGTGCGCCCCCTGGGGCGCGCACTCGAGAACATCCCTGACCACCTGGTCAGACCGCGCTGAATGGCCGCTTGCAGCTGCCTTTAACTAAGTGTTTGTTCCATCAAATGATGGAGCGATCACATGTAAACAAGCCAGCAGAAGTGCTGGCTTTTCTCTCCCCTCTCCCCACCGATCGGTGCAGTGTGAGAGGAGAGGGGAGAGAGCAGATGCTGTAGCGCTGTGGGCAGAGGATCTGAAGTGCCCACAAAGCTGCTATGTGCTAGGCTGCACTCCCACCATCCATCCATGATCAGCCACCCATGCTCAGCCTTCCATCCATGCTCACCCACCCAGCCATCCATGCTCGCTCACCCATCCAGCCATCCATGCTCACCCATCTTCATCCCTGCTCATCCATGCTCAGTCTTCCCATTCATACTCATCCATCCCTATCCGTGCTCATCCATGCTCAGTCATCACCATCCGTGCTCAGTCATCACCATCCGTGCTCAGTCATCACCATCCGTGCTCAGTCATCCCCATCCGTGCTCAGTCATCCCCATCCGTGCTCAGTCATCCCCATCCGTGCTCAGTCATCCCCATCCGTGCTCAGTCATCCCTATCCGTGCTCATCCGTGCCTCATTCATGCTCATCCATACCACATCAGTTCTCATCCGTGACACATCCATGCCACTACAGTGCCCATCCATGCCACTACAGTGCCCATCCATGCCACTACAGTGCCTATCCATGCCACTACAGTGCCTCACAATAGTGTAATAGGTAGTCAAATTAGATTTGAAATTTATGCCCCTAGAACACCTGACTGTGTTCCCTGCATGTTGGGCCTCTGTATGTGACCAGGCTGTGGAAAAGTCACACACATGGGGTATCACCATACTTAGGAGGAGTAGCAGAATATATTTTGGGGTGAAATTTTTGCTAGGTCCATGCTGTGTGTTAGAAATATTGTATAAATTGACTTTGTGTAAAAAAAAAAATGCGTTTCTCATTTTCTTTCCACATTTTCCAAAAACTTGTGGGAAAATGACATGTTCAAAAGACTCATTATGCCTCCTAGAATATACGTTGGGGTGTTTATTTTTGTCCTGGTGCTTCAGGACCTTCAAAAGTGCAAGAAGTAGTCAAGAAATAAAATGTGTAATTTATGCTCCTAGAACGCCTGGTGGCGCTCCTTACATGTTGGGCCTCTGTATGTGGCCAAGCTGTGTAAAAGTCTCACACATGTGGTATCGCCATACTCAGGAGGAGTAGTAGAATGTGTTTTGTGGTGTAATTTGTGATATGCATATGCTGGGTGTGAGAAATAACCTGTTAATATGACAATTTTGTTAAGAAAAAAAAAATCTTCATTTTGCAAAGAATTGTAGGAAAAAATTACAACTTCAAAGAACTCATCATGCCTCTTACTAAATAATCTGGAATGCCTTCTTTCCAAAAAGGGGTCATTTGGGGGGTATTTGTACTTTCCTGGCATGACAGGGTTTCAAGAAATGAGATAGGCCTTCGGTACATCAGGTGTGATCAATTTTCAGTGATTGGCACCATAGCTTGTAGACTCTATAACTTTCACAAAAAAAATATACACTTATTTGGTTTTTTTTAAGTAAAGATATGTAGCAGTATAAATTTTGGGCAAAATTTATGAAGAAAAATTACTAATTTGCAAAATTTTATTACAGAAACGAAGGAAAATGCATTTTTTACAAAATGTTCGGTCTTTTTTCATTTATGGCGCAAAAAAAATTAAAAACCCAGTGGTGATTAAATACCACCAAAATAAAGCTCTATTTGTGTGAAAAAAAGGACAAAAATGTCATGTGGGTATAGTGTTGCATGACTGAGTAATTGTCATTCAAAATGTGAGAGCACTGAAAGCTGAAAATTGGTCTGATAAGGGGGTTTAGGTGCCCAGTGGTCAAGTGGTTAAGACAACTTGTCAACATGACAACACCTAACTATATGAACCATTTAAAGTGAAGTCCGTGAGGAGCTCAGGTCCAAGCATCCTTAGTGTAACCTGCATCAGTAGCGATTTCATGAGTGAGTTAAATGGTTTAACCCAGCACCTGTATGAGGGTCGGAGGGCCACAGGAAAGGGATAGTGATCTGAAATCAGTGGTGAAGTTGAAGATGCTCCGAGTGAGAGATTCCTCTTTCTAGAAACTTCCACTTTCGGTGGAAATGAGGTGTGATGTTATAATTGGAAAGGATAGAGTCTATTTTTTATAATTTAAATAGCTTGAAGAGATCAGATTTAACGTCTTTGATCTCTGGTGGAGTGGTAGGAATCCAGTTTTTAAGAATCGCTCTCCTGGCCGACGTGTAGCAAGTGGTTAACCATGCTCTGTTTAAGTGCAGGATTCTGGTTTGTTGTTTGGGCAAGCAAGAGTTGAAAATGTCCAGGTTGCCAAAGAGCAGAGAGAATATGTTGCCATGGGGATTGAGATCTGAGATTGTCTCTACATAGCGATCTATGTTGGCCCAGAATGTGGCGATTTGGGAGCAGTACCCAAGCTTGTGCAGGAGAGAGGGCCTGAGGGCATTGCAGAGAGGGAATTTAGAGCCGTCTGGTGAGATAGTCATAGGTATATGTGGGACATAAGCCCGGTCTAATATTTTTAATTTTTGTTCTCTCCAGAATTCATTGGTGATAATGGCGCATGTCTTTCTGAATCCCATTAGTATGTAAGTACCTCTGGTGAATTTAGTTCTTTGTTCCAGGCTGAGGAGGTGGACGAAAGTATTGAAGGTGCCAGAGAAAGCCTTAAAGGTTGGTACATCTCAGAGATTTTATGCTGGTTCCACTTCAATAGTAAATCTATGAGTGATTCTTTGAAGCAAATTATTTTCTGGGGACAGGTACTGGTCATAAACCTGGTAGCTTTCACGTGGTGGAGGTAATGATGATTTGGTAGGTTATACATCTGAAGGATCATGGTAGAAGGAAGGGGGCATCCCGTTGTAGTATCAAAAATTTGAGCGAATTTGCTCAGACTCAACCGTGTCCAGGATGAGAAGGCAGGGTATTGCTGCGCCTGGGGAAACAAAGGATGCCCACAAATAAGAAGGTGGTTCGACATGAGAGGGGATACGTGTAGTTTTTTCCTTATCTCTCTCCAGGCTATTACGGTGTCCTGGATGAGGAGATTTTGTTTCAGATGGGGTGGTAAGTCTTTTGGATCTGCAGTGCAGCAATGAGGTGATCTCATACGGACAAACAATCTTAGATTCAGTATTCAGATTTGTGTATCTGAAAGTCCCAGTTGTCCAGTCCAATCCCACTCTCAGAAGACAAGATAGATGTCGGATGTCAGGGAGATTGGTGCCCCTTCATTTTTGGGTAAGGTTAACTTATGGAGGGCTATGCGAGGTTTACATCCTTTCCATAGAAAGGTTAAGAGGGCTTTATTGAGTTGTTGGATACCTTTGTATTTCAGTAGTACGGGGATCGTTTGAAGTGGGTGTAAGAGCTTCGGGAAACTTACCATCTTATACAGGTGACATCTGCCTAGTAAAGAAAGGGGTAAATTTGCCCAGTGTTCTAGTTCCTGTATGATCTTTTGTAGCATGGGGAGGATGTTTAGCTGACACAATGAGAAAGGGGTTTTCCCTATTTTAATTCCGAGATATGTGATATAGGATTTTGCTATCTAGAAAATAGAGGATGATGCCCATGAGGGGTTGCGAGAATAAGAGCTGGAGGATTTCACTTTTCGCAAAGTTAATGCGCAGGCCTGAGCATTGGTGAAACATGTTGAAGGTCTCTTGGATATGGAAAATGTCCTCAGCATGATTGGAGGTGAAGATTAGGATGTCATCAGCGAAAAGAGCAGTTCTTAATTCATGGGATCCTATTTTTATTCCTTTGAGTTTGGGGTGTTCGAGTAAAAATATGGAGAGCGGTTCTATCGCTAGATTGAAAAGGAGTGGGGAAAGGGGCATCCCTGTCTAGTTCCCTTATACAAGCTTATTCTATCTGAGATATGACCTGCTGCCACCACATTGGCCAAGGGGTTCGAGTACAGTGTGTGTATGGGGTGGGTGAAGGGTCCTGAAAAGCCAAATGTGGATAGAACCATGCTCAGCCAATGGAAGCTGATGTTATCGAATGCTTTTTCTGCATCAAGCGTTATGATGGCCAAGTCTCCAAAAGAATTTCCCTTTGGCATTTCTAATGCCACAAGGACTTTTCTAATATTGGAGGTGGCAGATCTGCCTTGTGTGACGCCTGCTTGTGATGGCTGTATGAGAGATGGCATAATTGGGGCCAGTCTATTCGCCATTATTTTGGACAGTATTTTGGAGTCTAAATTTAGGAGTGATATAGGGCGATAGGAACCGAGGTCGGTGGGGTCTTTCCCTTTTTTGCGATAAGTTTAATTTGGGCTTGGTGTCCGGTGAGGAGATGAGTTACCATCTAGAATTTTTGAAATACAGATTGGAGAGTGGGAGTTATTGTGGCCATGGATAGTTTACAGAATTTGGACGTGAACCCATCGGGGCCTAGAGCTTTGCCTGATGAAAGGGATTTGATCGTACTCGTTATTTCCTCGCGAGTTATTGGGGCATTCAGGTCCGATAGAAGTGAGTCGGGTATGGTAGGTAGAGTAACTTGATGTAAGAAAGAGAAGGCTTTCTCTTCATCTATGGGATCTTGCTTGTAAAGTGATGAGTATGCGGTTGATTTGCTTGGGGGAAGTTGATAGGTTGCCTGTTTTGTCTGTAAGAGTCATGATGTGAGTGGGTGTGTGAGAGCCCCTGCAAAGGCCTGCAAGGAGTTTGCCTGGCTTATTCCCCAATTTGTAATATATGTAGTCTTGAAGAGATTGCTGGATTTTCTCCTGTTTTCCCGCCCAGGGGTCAAAGCAATCCTTGGCTTTAAGCCAGGCCTCTCTGTGTAGCTGGGAATTGGCTTTTGCCAGGTTTGCCTGGGCCAGACATAGCGATTTACTCGCCTCTTAGTACTCTTTGTGAACCTTCTTTTTGTAACCAGAAGCATAGGAGAGAATCCGGCTCCTTAGAACTGATTTGCCTGTCTCCCAAAAAAGATTTGGTTTGGACTTGTGCTCAGCATTGGTTTTGGAGAAGTCGGACCAGGTATTGGCAATCAACTGTTCAAGTGTTTGGTCGTTGGCAAGGTAAGAAGGGAATCTCCAGATTTTTAAAGTATTCCGGGAAGCCAAGCCTGTCAGTCAAACAGATATAGGCATTAGAATAGAAATATGCAGCGCTAGTAACTTTCAAATGACAGGAGAGATAAATAAGTAACATATAAATGCATTAAAAAGTAGTAGTCCTTGTGCAGGCTCTATGGGTTCTCCCAACATGATCCAAGATAAAATTCTCTCAAAATAATAAACCAAAAAATATATAATTAAATGAAAGTATAGTCCCAGTTCACCAGTATAGAGTTGTGCGTTTAAGGGAAGATGAAAACACCTCTCTGTGCACACTTCCCTTACCAAACGATAGTGCTAGGGACCATATGGTTGTATGATGGATGGCAATATTTGATCTCAGGGTCCTGGTACTGGCTCTTTATATCCTCAATGTGGGTAGTCAACATGCATAATCCTAAGAGAAAAAAGAGATTGCCATAGTGTAAAAAAGCTACTGGCAGTGGATGGGGTGGGGGTAGTTATGCACTTACATGCAGTTTGGTGTAATAAGACCTATAATGGCCGTCTGCCAACCCTTCCACCTTCCCGATCTGATCCCTCTGTGCGTGTGTGGATTCAAGCTCCTACTTGTGCTATGCAATGTCAGTGTCTTGTAGCTCAGTTAATCCATGCTGGAGCGAGAGATCTACTGTCTGTGTGCAGGTGTTACAATTTGTTTAGCATGAAAAACATACGGACCAGCATAGTGTAAAATCATCTAGATAGCTTTAATCAATAAAAAAAGACTTTCAAACTCACATGTGTTAAAAGCAATAGGACACGACTCGGCCACCTGCCGTCTCTAATCCCTCTGTAGCAAAGTAACCAGTTGGTAGGCGTGAGTGTAGAGTGCGTGCGTCCGCCCTTAGTTTCGTTATAGATGACGTCGTCAGGGGCACGCCCACACTCACGCCTCTATATACTACCGGTCTCTATCCCAGGGCCAATAGCATTGTTTCTCGGTGACTACAATGACCGTTAAGCATTTTGTTAAAAGGAGGCCGCCGTTGCCACGGTGAGTCATCCTGTCTAATGACTGGCACCCAACTCGGAGCATATTTGTTTGCGATCCGCTATTGTGTATTGGGTTTGAGTAGAAGCATATTCCTCCCTGAAAATGTATTAATGTAAAGCAGAGTCGATCACATCCTAAGTATAATACACAATAGCATTAGATATCAGCGTATGGTCTGAGATTGCAATGTCGTATGCTGGGATCAGTGGCGTTGGTGATCATGAGAGAGTTCAGAAACATTTAGCCAATCCTGGAAAGTGTATTGTGTGGGGGAGAGAAAATGGTGAAGTCAGTCTCCAAAAATCCGTGAGTTGAAGACTATCTGCCCATTGAGCTAGTGAGGTTGGTGTCCCTGTTGGGGTAGTAATGTTGCGATGGGCGTCTGCTAGCCTGTCCTCCAAGGGATCAGCTACTGAGTTAAAGTCTCCCGTCATCATAAGGGGTAGATGGAGATGTGGTGCTATATGGGCGGAGAGGTCTTGGAAAAATCGCTTTGATGGCGAGTTAGGAGCATATACAGTCGTTAGCGCCCATTGTGTGTTTTGAGCCTAGCACTGTCTGGATGGGACAAGAGAACCTCACAGGGGAGGTTTTTGTTGACTAAGAGCAGCACGCCTGCCTTGCCTTTAGTTGCTGGAGACCCAAATATCTGACCTACCCAGAGCTTTCGCATGCAGGCAAAATCCTCTATAGTAAGATGTGTTTCCTGCAGTACCACTATGTCAGCTTTTAGGCGTTTTAGATGTCGGAGAATGGACATGCGTTTGTGGGGTGACCTGAGTCCCTTAACGTTCCATGAGATTATTTTTGTGAAGGTGGCATATTAAAAGGGATCTGGCTATCATGCTGTGAGATGTTGTTAAGGACAAGATTAGCAAATTGTGATGTAGGCGTACACGCGTAGTTTGTTGTGAAGCTAGGGGTGGGAGAGGGGAAGATGTATAGAGAAGAGAGGGGATTGAACTTGGACAACATAGGAATGAGATTCTGGTTATGTAGATAAGCATAAAACATACCATGTGAAGCCTGAACTTCACTTTTTTCTTCATGTGAACCTTGATCCTGTGAAAAGTGTTACCGCAGGGTGCTTTAGTTCTCGCCGGCAGACAGCGACACAAGTGGGCCGGTCAGGAAAGGGCCTCCTGTGTACTGGCTCCATTAGGTCAGTGCGATGGTTCAATGGAGGCCCCTGGGCGAGAGAAAAGAAAATGTGAGCCGCCCCCAATAAGGTTGTGAGGATCTGATTACATAGGGTACATTGAAGAACACCAAATAAAAGCTATAAAGTTCAAACAACTGAAAGTACCTTGGAATCGGCCTCAACTAATGCTACAAGAGTATAGTGACATATTATTGATCACCCACAACAGGGCGTTTGAACTGGGCAATCTGTAGTCGGTTATGTAACTCAGTGCCATTTGTCGTGGCTTGAAGAATCAATAAGGCACAGCTTTTTTGCAGGGGCCTTCCTCGGGCTGCGCTGATTTCTGGATGAGTTCACTTGTGGATCGCCAGATGGAGTTGATGTGTCCATAGGGAGGTGTAGATAAGCTTGCAGATAGTGCATGGCTGAGAGAATGATTTTGATTCGCCCGTGGGATCTGTGAGACAAAGAATAGATGGATAGGCCAGAGAGAACTTGATTCCCTTCTGGAAGAGGGCGGCACATATGGGCTGGAAGGCCTTGCGTCTCTTCGAGACCTCCTGAGAGTAGTCTGCAAAAAGGAGCAGCTTATTTCCATCAATTTGCAGGTATTTGGAGTTAAGAAAAGATCTCAGAATATTGACACTGTCAGCGTAATTCAGAAATCGGACAATCACTGGCCTGGGAGTGCACCTGTCATTGGAGGGTGCTCCCAGGCGATGCTCTCTCTGGACTGTGCATGGTGGGGTTAGGCCCAGGGCGTGAGGGATGCGTGATGCACATATGTCAGTGAGCGAATCCGCATTGTATGATTCAGGGAGTCCTATAACTCGCAGATTGTTCCGTCTGGAACGATTTTCCAAATCAAGTTTTTCAAAAATAAATTGCTGTGCCTGTTTGTAATGTTGATCATTAGTAAAGGAGTTTTGTACCTCATCCTCCAGATCAGAGATGCGGTGTTCCACCTCTGCAAGCCTTTTGGAATGATCACTCAGCTCTTTTCTCAGCTGTGTGATGCCTACAGCTATGGCACTATCAACTGCCGCTGTGATTGTGGGCTGTGATTGATGATCTGTGATTGATCTTCACATCACTTGTTTGTGTTGTTAGAATGGGAAGCCTGCAGCCTGTGTAGGGGATCCAGCATTTCATGATTTATTGCAGTCTTCTGGGATACAGCTGACCATTGTTTCTGTGACTGAAAGTAAGGAGAATCTAAAATTTGGAATTGTCACTGGAAGAGGAGGTACTTTCCGGTGGGGAGGCGTGTTCTGGTGACAACTGTTGAAGAGATTTCCTCTCGCTTCATGCTGTGCCTTGAGATAGTTTGATATAACCAGCCACACAAATCATAATAGTCTGGAGGTGCTGCCTGAATGACACCTACCCTATATCTGTGGAAGCGGTGGATACGGTTCATGGGATGAGGACCATGTGAATATCTGACAAGTTCCTTTTGATGTTATGTGTATACCCAGAATCACTCTGGTAAGGGTATTTAATTATCCCTTTTGGTGGAGGTTCGCACTGCGTGTGGGTGAATAGTACACTCTATATGAACTTGCATCATTCAACGACAAGAAGGAATATTTTTGATTGAATTGGTTTCACTATATTTGGACACTTCAGCACTTTTTGGCACTGATGAACTATGTTTGATTTTTAATATTTTTTTATACTATATGGTGATTAATGCTAACAAGCATATTATAGCGCTGCACTTTAGCACTTTTTCATTGTTACAATACTGGTTTTATTGTCGTGCTGGCTGCTTTTTTTTTTTTTCATTTAGGGAGCGCAGTACCTTTTCCTTGTTTCTATCTCTATTGCAATGATATTTGGCCTGGCCCTTCTGGTCGGTCCTGGTTAATTACATTGCACCTCTGCCTCTGTAATATAAACAGAGGAAGTGAGCTCATCTTCTTCCCTGAAACCCTTTATGGTTTCATTGAGGAAGAGAGAGCGTCGAAAAGTGAGTTGCACAACACCACGCTGACACCAGGACACGTTAGGCACACTTTTAACCCTTCGATAGCTCCCCCCCAGTTAACCCTTTCAGTGCTGTCACCCCCTGTCAGTGTCATGTAGTGCAGTGATCTGATTTTTACTGATCGCGGTGCTTGTGACCCTTGTAACACTAATCAGTGTTAAGGTAGGCAATATTAGGCCTAAGTAGGTGTAAATAACCCCCTCTTGCCCCCCCAATAAAGTTTTTAACCCCTTCATTGCCCCCTTTCACCTGTAATCACTGTATAAGTGTCACGGATGGCGCTAGCTATTTTTTCCCCCCATCAGATTACCCGCTGTATATTATTTTATATACCTTTTATAGGTTTTAACCCCAATCGCCCGGCGGTGACCCCAGTTAGGTTTTAGTGTGCGTTAGGGTCAGTGTAAACCCCAGGCGGGGCCAGTTAGTTAGGTACTCTGACACTCATACACACACATTAGATAGGTGTTAGATACTATTGTATTATTTGATCAGATCAATATCTGTGATCTGATCAGATATATATTAGCGTCCCCGCTAGATTAGTGTTCTAAAAAACGCGGCGCTAGCGGGATCAGCCCAGATACCTGCTAGCACCTGCGTTTAGCCCCTCCGCCCAACCCAGCCCACCCAAGTGCAGGATCAATAGATCGCTGTCACTTGCAAAACACAGAAAACATATCTGTAACATTCGCAGAGATCACGCCTGATCCCTGTGAAATCTGACAGTGAATTTGGTAGCGTTTGAAACAGGCTCTAACAAGGTGCGCTTTTTTGCCTGTAAGTCATGCTAGTGTATGTATCAAATTTAGAAAGTCCAAAATGTCCAATCGCACATACACTAGCAAGAGGCCTACACTATGCTGTGTATGACAGATGAGAGCGGTGGGAAGCTCCACTGTCAGAATCGGGCTCAGGATATGAACCAGTAGAGAGCAGCGGCACCCTGTCAGATAGCTCTGATGATGGAGTTGTGGTCTCTGCTAGGGTCAGGCGTACCAGATCCTGTTCTGCTGTCACTGAGGTGCATGAACTGCAGGGCTCTCGTATGGAGCAGAGAGCCAGTACTAGAGCCGCTACCCGTTCTGGTGAACTGGCAAGCACCAGCGGCCTAGTACCCCCTGGACGTAGACGAACCAGCACTGCAGTATCACGTGGTGACGTGGCGAGTCCCATAAGTGCAGTTCAAGCTGGTGTGGCTAGCACAAGTAGTGTCCCGCAGCCACAAAGAAGACGAACACAGGCCCGCAGAACCCATAGTGCCCTTTCCGCTGAATTTGCTAACCCTGATTGGCAACCCCCCACTTCAGCGCCCGTACTTCCTCCATTCGCTGGCCAACCAGGAATCACGGTGAATACAGTTGATTTTTATGGCCATCAATTTTTATTTGTGTATTTCACGGAAGATCTCTATAGATCTATATTGGACTAAAGCAATTTATATGCTGGTCAATTAATCGCCGCTAATCCCCATTTGACACTTACCAGAGATCGGAAACCAATTGCGGCTCCAGAATTTAAGACCTTTCTGGGCCTTTCTTTCCTCATGGGCATAACTAAAAAAACTGAGTTGCAGTCATATTGCTCCACTGACCCAATTCACCATATGCCCGTCTTCTCTGCTTGCATGTCCAGGGCACGATACAAGCAGATTTTGCGGTTCATGCACTTAGGTGACAATGAACTCAGTCGTCCAGGGGGTGACCCTGAATTTGACCGGCTCTAAAAAATTCGGCCCCTCATAAACCACTTCAACACCAAGTTCGCCGCACTTTTTATTCCCAACCAAGTTGTGTGCGTGGACGAGTCCCTGGTTAAATTTTCTGGCCGTCTTGCTTTCAAACTGTACGTCCCCAGCAAGCATGCCAGATACGGGGTCAAGATGTATAAGCTCTGTGACAGGGCCACAGGCTTTACATGTAGTTTTATGGTTTATGAGGGCAAAGATAGTCACGTAGAACCAGAAGGATGCCCAGACTGCATAGGGAGAGCTGGCAAGATTGTGTGGAGATTGGTGTCACCCTTATTCAGAAAGGGGTACCACTTGTACGTGGACAATTATTACACAATCGTGCCACTTTTTAGTCACTTGTTTGATCATCAAATTGGCGCATGTGGCACTGTGCGACCTAATCACCGGGGCTTCCCCCAACGGCTTGTAGATTCCCGTCTTAGACCGGGGAGAGAGCCTGCTTGAAGTGTAATAATTTGCTTGCATTGAAGTGGAGGGACAATCGGAACGTTTTCTTTCTGACCTCCTTTCAAGCAGATACGACCGTCCAAATTTATATATATATATATATGTATACATAGTGTCTATATACTGTACCTTTTTCAGTTGGCTTTGCTGAACGCTCATGTCTTATACAGAGCGTCAGGACGGACAGGATCCTTCCTCAAATTCATGGAAGAGATCGTCACAGCCCTTCTGTTTCCAGATGGTGCTACACCCCCAGTTCAGAATGTGAATGCAGTTAGCCGGCTGCATGAGAGGCACTTTCCACGAGTCCTCCGTGGTACTCCAGGCCACAGAGCACCCCAAAAGAGATGTCGTGTCTGCAGATGACGCGGATACAGGCGTGACACCCCCGCACTTATTGCCCCACCTGTCCTGACCAGCCTGGTCTCTGCATCGATGACTGTTTTGAATGTTACCACACATTAGTGAATTATAAGCGTAGGGTGCAGCAGACACATTGATAGACACACTTACATAGGGTCTCCAAAGATGCCAGTGCATTTTGAGAGACCCAAACCTGGAACCAGTTAGTTTTTAGTTACAAAAAAAAAAAAATGCGTACCTAAAAAAAAATTTAAACCAATAAAAAATAAAAAATGTTCAAAAAGCCAAAAACAGTTGTACATTTCTTTTTTTCTCTCTCTGTTTTCTCTCTAACCTCTCTCTATTCTCTATTGTTAATATTTTTTATAAATAAAAACAAGTAGCGGCGCATATCATATAAATGCTCTAATTATAAATTGAAGCATATAAAACATTAATATAGAATATTGTATGCACATAACAATATATGATAAAACATGCGTAGAAGAAAAAAAATCAGTCCAGGATAAGATGAGTGCACAGTTTTTCAACAAGCATGTGCAATATACAATTAAGTGTCTCTTGTAAGTGAAGGATTAGCACCCAGTGTGGAAAAAGTCTAGGCAATCTATGTACACAGTGTCCAAATCCACCACCTCTGATAAAAAAGCCGCTTACCAGAACATTTTGACTTCCAAATTGATGGAGTAGCCAAAAAGCGCATGCAGGGACGTGTAACCTCCCTAATGAGATCAGATGTTACTCCTGTGTATGCCTTAGAACAGCGTGGGCCCTCTCCACCAATCCTCAAGAGATACACAAACACATAGCGTAATCTCGTTTGAAGACTTTAATAAGCGTATATGTAGACAGGGTCAAAATCTTTCACAAAAAACAGCTCACAAATGGTTAACCAAGACGAAGTTTGCAGAAAAGACGGCCGTGGGAGCGCAGAGTCGCACGTCTGTAGTGTGCTGAGGCTAGTCGGGCTACTGTTGCCATTGCTACCCCTGAGAGACCATAAGCGACCGGCCTATCTGAGCTGCTGCGGCTGTCTGGTATGGTAGTTGACCCCTCATCTGTTTCCTCACAGTATGTTACTAAAGATGACCTGTCGGCAGCCTTTACTGGGCTTAGAAACCAGGATTGTTATGATTGCTTCTACCACACAGGGTGAGAAGGGTGACAGGTCTCCTTCCCCTAACCCTCCGATTCTGGACTGAGAATGGGTTGATGAGGAAGAGGAGGTAGCTACAGGGGATCTAGCCGATTCTTTTGCAGACACTTCTGCTTCAGAGAGTCCTGAGCCAGAAGAATCCCCAAGGACACCTGCCCCTCAATCTCAGAGGCTGCTGATCCAGGTACTTACACATAAGGTACATGCAGGTACTTCGCTGGTTACCTCCAGCGAAGAGTCCTGTGGATGTGTATTCCTCGTTGGGTCCTTAACCCCTACAGATTCACTCTATTGCCGAAGTACGGCTCCAGCGCGGATCTGAAATGCCGTCCATGGACGTCGTCCCCTGTGCACGCTCCCGGCGCGCCCCCTGGCAGCAGCGGCTGCGCGCGCACACCCCCGCTCGAGACCCACGATTGCCTGAGAGAGCTACAGAATGGGGAACCACCGATGTAAACACGGCGGTTCTCCGTTCTGTGACAGGGGACATACCAGATCTACTGATCCCTGTCACTGGGATCAGTTAGATCTGTTATGTCCCGGCCAGCCCCGCCCCCCCCCCACAGTTAGAACACACCCAGGGAACATTGTTAACCCCTTCACTGCCCCCTGCAGGTTAACCCCTTCACTGCCAATGACATTTACACAGTAATCAGTGGATATTTAAATTTCTGATCGCTGTATAAATGTCATTGGTTCCAAAAATGTGTAAAAAATGTCAGACATTTCTGCTGCAATATCGCAGTCCCGATAAAAATCGCAGATCGCTGCCATTACTAGTAAAAAAATAAATAAATAAAAACGCCATAAATCAATTCCCATAGTTTGTAGACGCGATAACTTTTGCGCAAACCAATCAATATACGCCGATTGCGATTTTTTTTTTTTTTACCAAAAATATGTATAAGAATATATCGGCCAAAACTGATGAATACTTTTTTTAATGGATTTGTACTTTAGCAAAAAGTAAAAAATATTGTTCTTTTTTGCAAAATTGTCGCTCATTTTTTGTTTATAGCGGCGATCAGAAATGACGCAGAGGTGATCAAATACCACCAAAAGAAAGCTCTATTTGTGGGAAAAAAAAGGACGCAAATTTTATTTGGCTACAACGTAGCACGACCGCGCAATTGTCATTCAAAATGCGACAGCGCTGAAAGTCAAAAATTGGTCTGGGCAGGAGGGGGGTTTAAGTGCCCAGTAAGGAAGTGGTTAAAATACCACAAGGTGCGCAGGGATTCGCTTGCACCCTCTCCTTGAGAGGCTGATATATGCTGACTGGGTGCACCCGGAATGATTGTTTGTTCCTTCTAATATATCCTATGCAGGAAAGCTTTTTGAAAGGGGGCGGGGGGGGGGGGGGAGTATCAGCTGTCCATGCAGCAGTCACAAACCTTAGTAAATCCCTGGCCTGCCCTGTTGATAATGCCCAGGTGTTAAGGATCCTTCAGATAAAAAGCTGGAGTCCTTATTAGGCTTCTTTTTCCTTAGATGGGCATCGGAGCTTATTTTTTTGTTACTGTTCTGAAGTAGCATAGAGGCCGCATTGGATGCATATGTACTTGGCTCATCCTGCTTGGGCCCGGTTGCAGTTGAACAGGGGCATGCTTGCAAACTGACTTAAATGCATGGTTGCTAAAAAAGCGCGTCTACCTAAATGTGTGTTTGCTGGAGCACGTGTTTGCTTAAATGCTAGTTTGCTTTAAACACGTTTGTTAAAATATGTTTGTTAAACATGGTTGTTAAAACACGTGGGCTAAAACACAGGGTTGCAAAGCAACACATGTCGCATAGACTCGGGTCGCATACAGGCTCGTGGCTCGTGTTGCATAAACTTGTGTCGCATAGGGACTTGTGTAGCATAGGTGCGTGTTGCATAGAGACTTGTGTCGCATAGAAACGCGCGTCGCGTGGACATGGATCGCATGGAGGCGCGGGTCGCGAGGGGCTGTGTCGCAAGGGACCGTGTCGCATTGAGACTTGTGTCTGTATGGGCACGTGTCTGCATAGGAAGGTGTCTGCATAGGTCGCATGATGCAGAGACACCTGATGCCTATGAATGCATGTTGTGCATAAACAGATGCCTGCTTACTTACTTACTACTCAAAACCTTTTACGGTCCAGAGGCAAAACGGGGAGGTAAGGCCTATTCTAGATCTCAAGGTCCTAAACCAATTTTTTGCGTTATGGCCGTTCCACATTGAGTCAATCCGCTCAATGATTGCCTCGCTCCAGGAAGGAGATTTTTTGGCATCAATAGACATCAAGGATGCATATTTTCCTGTGCCAATCTTGCTACCTCATCAGAGGTTTTTTTTGCGTTTTGCGATAGAAGAACAACGCTACCAGTTCTGGCTCTGCCATTCAGGATCGTACTAGCTCCCTGAATCTTCATAAACATTCTGGCTCCAGTGCTGGGCCTTCTTGGGTCACGAGGGGTCCTAATAATGGGATGCCTGGACAACCTCTTGCTCAGAGATCAGTATCGGTGCAGACTCAAGCAGAATGTCAACCTAACAATCCTGGAAAGCAGGGGTTGGGTCATGTATGTAGAGTATTCCTTACTAGACCCAGTTCAGTCTCTGGAATATCTAGGTCTATAACTAGATACAGTCCAAGCAAGGATACTCTCACCGCTGAGAGGATCAGCGACATCAAAGCTCTGGTAAGCCAGATGAGGGCGATGAGACACTCTTCAGTTCTCCTCTGTGTGAGGCTGCTAGGGAAGATGGTAGCCTCTTTCAAGGCAGTTCCCTATGCACTGTGTCACTCTAGGACAGTTCAGCGCAACATCCTGGCAGAGTAGAACAGACAATTGCAGACTTAGGATTCCTGCATATCCTTATCTCCCAGGGCTCTATGGAATCTCGCCTGGTGGTTAGTAAACCAGAATCTGTCTAAGGGCAGATCTTTTTCTTCCAGTGTCGTGGAAGATTATGACCACAGATACAGATACCAGACTTGTAGGCTGGGGAGTGGTCATGGGGGACTCCGCGGTCCAGGTGAGATGGTCCTTGGTGGAGCAGAGATTGCCCATAATCCTCCTAGAGCTACGAGCTATTCGGCTAGCTCTGAGGGATTGGACATCCAGGTTGCAGGGTTACCTGGTAAGGGTACAGGCCGACAAGGCCACGGCAGTGGCAAGTCTGCAAGACTCTCTGAAGTTCACATCCCAGGCATGGGAAAATTGGAAGGCGGACTTCTCAGCTGCTAACAGATACACCCGGGAGAGTGGTCACTGCAGCCCGAAAGTGTTTCGGGAAATTTGCCTGCGCTGGGGAATGCCAGAGTTTGATCTACTGGCATCCCGATTCAACAACAAAGTCCAGCTGTTTGTGTCCTGAGCAGGGGATCCTTGGGCTATAGGAGTAGAGGCTCTGGTAATTCCATGAGCCCAGTTCTCCTTGATTTATGGCTTTCCCCCAATTTCTCTGCTACAGCATGCCTTGCGAAAAATTCAGGAGGAGGCTGCGACAGTCATTCTGGTGGCACCAGATTGGGCCAGGAGGCCTTGCTACCCAGAGATAATGAAGTTAACGACCGATGGGCCTTGACAGCTTCCAGTCCAATCCAATCTACTCTCTCAGGGTCCTACATTCCACCCGAATTTACGCACACTAAGCTGGCGGCATTGCGATTGAAGCCACGGTATTCAGAGATCCTGGGGTTTTTGGGCCCTGTGTTATCTACAATGGTAAATGCTAAAAAGCTAGTCACCAGGAAGATTATCACAGGGTCTGGAAGGCTCACATTGCGTGGTGTGAGGCCAGGAAAAGGCATCCACACACGTATGTGATTGGTAAAATGCTAGCCTTTCTTCAAGCAGGAGTAGACTTGAAGCTGGTTTTGACTACAATCAAAGGACAGGTTTCTGCCTTGTTCATATATTTCAGAAGCCTTTGACTTCTCACTTCTTGATCAGGACCTGTCTTCAAGGGGTAACTCATCTGTTAGCACCTGTTAGATTTCATCCCTGTCCATGGAATTGAATCTGGTTTTGTCAAAGGACAAGTTTCTGCCTTGTCCATATATTTTCAGAGGCCTTGGCTTCTCACTCCATGATCAGGGCTTGTCTACAAGGGGTAACGCGGCTGATGCCTCCAGTTAGATTGCCTCCCTGTCCAGGGGATTTGAATTTGGTTTTGTCAGTGCTGCAGAAGCAGCCTTTTGAACCTATTAGGAAGATTCCCTTGGTCTTTTTGACTAGTAAACTAGTCTTTCTCTTTGCCATCACCCCAGCAAGAGGGGTTTCGGAGTTGGCAGCTCTATCTTGTAAATAGCCAGACTTAAGAGTGCACCAGGATAAGGTGGTGTTGTGGCCTCTTCCATCCTTCCTACCAAAGATAGTGTCTGCCTTTCATCTCAATGAAGATATTATGTTACCTTCTTTTTATTTTCAGCCCTCCTCACCAGAGGAGAGACCATTGCACTCTCTACATGTGGTGCGTGCTGTTAAGGTCTATCTGTAGAGATCTGCAGACATCAGTAGGACTGATGCGTTTTTTGTTGCCTGAAGGCCCTAGGAAGGGTCGGGCGGCATCCAAGGCAGCTGTTCTCACTGTGGATTAGCCAGCTGATAACTCAAATTTACGATGAAAGGGGGAGAGCTCCCCCATTCAGGGTGAGAGCTCTTTCCACCAGGAGATTTGGATCTCCTGCACTTCTGTCACCAGATGTCTGCAGCACAGGTTGCGAGGCCGCTACATGGTCCTCAGTACATACATTCACAAGATTCTATCAGGGGAATGTTAGAACAGTGGAGGATTTTGCTTTTTGGCCACAGCATATTAAGGGCTGCGGTTTAATTGGAATTGTGTCTCCTCCCCTCAGGCATTGCTCTGGGATGTCCCAGTATGTATAGAATATATAGCCTGCTCTGTGTACCGTGATGTCCGAGAAAGAAAATTGGATTTTTTTTATACATACTTACCTGTAAAATACATTTCTTTTGAAGGACATCAGGGGACACAGAGGTCCCTCACCTCTCTGTCTTTGTGGAGTTCATTGCTTGCTACAAAACTGAAGTGCTCCCGGTGTGGGAGGGGTTATATAGGAGGGGGAACTTCCTGTTTGTTTTTTGATTACCAGTGTCCATTCACCTATAGGTGGCGTGTATAACCCAGTATGTATAGAATATATAGCCTGCTCTGTGTCCCGTGATGTCCTTAGAAAGAAATGGATTTTTACAGGTAAGTATGTATAAAAAATCATTTTTTTTCATTTAACCCACAGGCTGCATGAAATAAAAGAACAGTACATGCCCAACAAGGACCAGCGACATACTAGTATGTCGCTGGTCTCTTCAGGCTCTCCTGTCCCACCGGTCAACAATAGAATGCAACTGGTGGTTCCGCCAGCTGACCATAGAGCTGATCGAAGATTAGAATGGCTCCAATCATCTCCATGGCCTAAGAAACCGGAGGGTACGAGCATTTTGTGACTTCGGTTTCGCTGGATATAAACAGTGCCATTGTGAAATTGGGGAAGCATCTTATCACACCGATTTTGGTGTGGTCAGATGCTTTAAGGGCTGGGCAAAGATCAAGAGTCAGTAGACCCAAAATGAAAAAAAAAAATATGAGACAATACCTATTTTTATCATAAGTGATATTTAACCACTTGCCGACCGCCGATCGGCATCTGACGGCGACAAGGTGGCTCTTTAAGGCAAATCGCCGTCATATGACGGCTGCTGCCAGATCGCGCACAGTGAGCGTGCGCACACCGCCGGAGGCGCGCCCGCGCGCTCACTGTGTCCGGGGTGGGCCAGGGAGCGGGTGCGGCGGAGTCGATCTCCGCCGGCCACCCGCGATGCCCCCCCCGGAGTGAAAGAACGGAGGTCCGTGTAAGTAAACACGGACCTCCGTTCTGTGTGAGGGGGAAGGGCTGTGATCACAGCCTTCCTCTACACGGAAGCTGTGATCGCTTCCCTTCCCCAGCTAGGGCAGCCCCCATACAGTAAGAACACGCCCAGGGAACACAGTTAACCCTTAGAGCGCCCCCTGCAGGCTAACCCCTTCACTGCCAATGGCATTTACACAGTAATCAGTGCATTTTTATAGCACTGATCGCTGTATAAATGCCAATGGTCCCAAAAAAGTGTCAAAATGTTCCGACATGTCTGCCCCAATATCGCAGTACCGCTAAAAATCGCAGATCGCCGCCATTACTAGTAAAAAATTTACAAAAAAATAAAAATAATAGAATTATTAGAATTATAATAGAAATTATAAGAATATAAATCGGCCAAAACCGATGAAAAAAAATGTTTTTTTATATATTTTTTTTTTGGATTTGTATTTTAGCAAAAAGTAAGAAATTTGTTTTTTTTTGCAAAATTGTCGCTCTTCTTTTGTTTATAGTGGCGATCAGAAATGACGCAGCGGTGATAAAATACCATCAAAGGAAAGCTCTATTTGTGGGAAAAAAAGGACGCAAATTTCGTTTGGATACAACGGCGCACGACCGCGCAATTTTCAGTTAAAGCGACACAGCGCCGAATCGCAAAAAGGGCTCCGGTCCTAAAGCTGGAAATCCTTCCGGGGCTGAAGTGGTTAAAATCCCTGTGATAAAAATCATATACAATCGATATAGCGCTCAGCCCTTCAAGATAGCTATTGCAGTCAGAACAATAATGTACGTACAAGTGTGTATATTCAATAAATAATGAAAGAGTTCATAACAGTCAATAACCCCTAGGGGTGGTTGAATAGGATCAAATTCTTCAAACAAAACGTTGTAAACTCAATTTATCAATTCCACAAGGAAGGATAAGAGCTTCTCCAGTCGTGTTAAGATGGAGGCTTACCAGAAATCAGGTTAAATGAGGCGTTGGACCCTCACCGGGTGCCAAGGTGTTATTGGAAACAGGAATACACGTCCCACGCTCCGCCAGTGGTTGGGGGGAGTCTTTCAGGTTCCTGTGAAGACGGCTCCTATGGATCCAGGATCTCCGGATGGTTAGACGTCCGCCACTTTCTATTGCGATGGTACGTCACACACTCCGGGGCGACAAAATAGGTCTTGCTTGAAAGACGAAGGTGTCCACGAGATCCTACCACTCGTCCATGGTGGTGATGGATGGAGGGTAGACCAATAGTTTCCAATATGAGCAGGATCAGAAGGGATGGAGAAAACTCAAAATAGTGTAAAACCTCGCGGCATGAGGTATATTTATTAGATAAAAGGTTAAAAAACCATCAAATTAGTAAAAGTTACATGCACACAGCAAATCAAGGCAACAGGTTCCCGACGTGTTTCGTATAAGTATACGTCATCTGGGGTATACTTATACGAAACGCGTCGGGAACCTGTTGCCGTGATTTGCTGCGTGCATGTAACTTTTACCCTTTTACTTATTTGATGGTTTTTTAACCTTTTATCTAATAAATATACCTCATGCCGCGAGGTTTTACACTATTTTGAGTTTTCTCCATCCCTTCTGATCCTGCTCATATTGGAAACTATTGGTCTACCCTCCATCCATCACCACCACGGACGAGTGGTAGGATCTCGTGGACACCTTCGTCTTTCAAGCAAGACCTACTTTGTCGCCCCGGAGTGTGTGACGTACCATCGCAATAGAAAGTGGCGGACGTCTAACCATCCGGAGATCCTGGATCCGTAGGAGCCGTCTTCACAGGAACCTGAAAGACTCCCCCCAACCACTGGCGGAGCGTGGGACGTGTATTCCTGTTTCCAATAATACCTTGGCACCCGGTGAGGGTCCAACGCCTCATTTAACCTGATTTCTGGTAAGCCTCCATCTTAACACGACTGGAGAATCTCTTATCCTTCCTTGTGGAATTGATAAATTGAGTTTACAACGTTTTGTTTGAAGAATTTGATCCTATTCAACCACCCCTAGGGGTTATTGACTGTTATGAACTCTTTCATTATTTATTGAATATACACACTTGTACGAACATTATTGTTCTGACTACAATAGCTATCTTGAAGGGCTGAGCGCTATATCGATTGTATATGCTTATTGTGAAGAAGCCTTTCCGTATGTGGAGGGTGAATCTCTTTTCCTCCAGATGTAAAGAGTGCCCCCTATTCCTTTTTTAGAGGGTTACTGGGTGTAAATATAAAATACAATCTTCTTACCTCCTCTGCTGCCACTTCCAGGAAGTTCTCTACTTCCCCGACTCACCGCTCACCCGGACTTCCTATTTATGCTCCTACATCACTTCCTGTCTGTAGCTGACATCACTTCCTGCCTTTGCGTTCCACTGACAATAAGTGAGATCGCCCCCTTGTGTTGAATATAAATACTGCAGTCTACGTTACGTTCCGTCGCTTTGCTCTCTGCCTCGTGGTCGGTCCATTTTTCTATTAGGATATATCGATGATTACACTCACAGATTATACATGAAAATCTTTATATAAATGTATGATTTTTTTTTTTCACAATGTTTTAATTTGATTACCAATCTACAGAGGACTAATTTATTTCATATATATATACTGTATGATGTCCTTTCCTAGTAAATGTACACATGTGATTCTTGTACGGTTCCTCTATTTCATGGAAGAGCCATCCTCCTATTATTAGCAAAGTTGCGCTGAAGTCGGGTCGCCCCTGTGTGAATGCAGCAGATCACTTGTTTCATGGAGAGACCTGTTAAAAGAGCTTTTCCTCTCCGATGACTTGGGCATGCGCACCTGCACACAGTTCAAATGTCCAATGCCAGTGTTCATATTAAAGACAACCTTGCTGGTTCAGGGGTAAAATGAAATGCTGAGTCCAGTGTGGTTGTAGTGAGCCTGGTGAGATCAGACCAGACTGAGCTTCTCAGGTCACCCTGTGCCCCAATAGACACAGGGTGACTTACACATAAGAGGGGCCTGGGGAGCTGGAAAAGAAGTTTCCTGACCCCTCTAAGGGAAGCTGAGTTCCATGGGCCCTCCACCCAAAGTGACTACTGTCACAGTGCTGAACCGGAAGTGACGTCACTGTAAGATCCAGTATATGGCGGCCAGGTTACTGCCCCAACATGTTTCTTCCTGAAGACGCTGCTTCAGCGAAACACGTAGAGGCAGTAACGTGACCGCCATATCCGGATCTTACAGTGACATAATTTCCGGTTCAGAACTTTGCTCCCGAGAGCGGAGTGGTGGCGAGGATATACTATATGGACTGATTGTATTGGTGCTGAGGACTGGGCACCTTAAAATGTGAGAGTTTATATTATATCTTTGGGGACATTTTTAACCTTTTTGATAAATACTACACAATGAGAATCATATTTTTTCCGGTGTGTGTTGTTTGTCCCATTGAGAGCTACATACAGCGCCCCTGGAGGTGGAGTAGAATGGTGGATCCATCATTATCTGGAGAACATATCCAATCCACTGGATTAAGCGTCCAGTCCAGCGTCTAGTCCACTGGATTTTCACCTTGCCTTTAATTAGGGGGTCATCATATTGTGGTGAGCGCGTTGGAGAGGCACAAGTGGTGGAAAACACTGTCAGATGAGAAGAAGCGGAGGAATCTAAAATATATTTTGCGATAAGAGGAATATTTATTTTTGCGAAGAACACTTTTTTCACACATTGGTGGATGGAACTTTAATTTTCTGGTTTTGTTGTTTGGTGGCAACATAAGAAGTGGTCTTTTGATATATATAGGTTTTAAAATATTTTTGAATCTCTATTTGAAATTTTTTTTGTATGGGGATAGCGCCAAACCTTATATTGTATTGATGTTTAGATTATATACATTATCTCACAAAAGTAAGTACACCCCTGACATTTGTGTAAATATTTTATTCTATCTTTTCATGTGACAACACTGAAGAAATGACACTTTGCTACAATGTAAAGTAGTGAGTGTACAGCTTGTATAGCGGTGTAAATTTGCTGTCCCCTCAAAATAACTCAACACACAGCCATTAATGTCTAAACCACTGGCAACAAAAGTGAGTACACCCCTAAGTGAAAATGTCCAAATTGGGTCTTTTCACCCATTGTTATTTGTGCTAATTAACTCAGCTATAGTCCATTGCCTGCTAGGCTGAGAAGGGAGGAGATCGCTGTATTTGTAGCCATGTGCAACCTTGAGAGTGGCTGGTAGTTGTGGTTCACCTTATAGCTGCCCTCAATCACACCATATCTCACACATCCATAGACACTTAATAACTTGGATGGGGATAAGGGATGACTGTGGGATGCCCAAAGAATTATATTACATGAAGTCCATATACACTCCTGTATAACTTAGTAAATCATCACTCCATTACTTCTCTCCGGCACTGAACTTAGTAAATCATCACTCCATTACTTCTCTCCAGCACTGAACTTAGTAAATCATCACTCCATTACTTCTCTCCAGCGCTGAACATAGCAAATCATCACTCCATTACTTCTCTCCAGCACTGAGCTTAGTAAATCATCACTCCATTACTTCTCTCCTGCACTGAGCTTAGTAAATCATCACTCCATTACTTCTCTCCAGCACTGAACTTAGTTTCCAGCTTGAAAGGGAATTTATGAAGCTTCTCTGTTCCTTTCTCTTCACCGCGGGTAGCACATGGCGAGGCCTACTCTCAGCAGAACCTCCGAAACACCCATTACAGGGATCACGGGCCCCTGAATGTGTAGCAAAAGTACTTGAGTGCCAGCCGGGCCTTTGATGGACTACAACTCCCAGCCCATCCCTCTTCCAGGTCCCACCGACCTGCTTTTCCTCAGTGACTCTACTTTCCCTGACTGGCTCCCAAAAACTGTCCACTATTCCTCTCCCAGCGTGCTCCAGCACTTTCTCTTGCAGGTCCCAGGGACCGTCACTCACCAAACCGGTGGATCACTTTAAAGTCTCTCTCTGTGCAGCACCTACGCTGTTCTCCTATTCCCTGTGTGACTCCAGGAATCACCACCACACCTGGCTGCACCCGAACCTCCAGGCCCCAAGGTCACCCTCCCCAGACTGGGGCGTCCTCCTGGGTAGGGGCCTCCACTACATCTCCAGACTTCCACCCAGATTGGGCTGACTCAGAGTATTTAAGGAGCCAGCCCCCTGACAATCCTGCTTGGGGATTGGTCAGGGCTCCCTAGAATATTCCAGGTGACTCCAGCTATCTCCCAGCTCTCTGACCAGAAACCCTCCTCCAGGTTTCTAGAAAGAAGTGGAAGGTTCTGGTGACCTCATCTTTCAGGTCCACTCAATCCTCCCTGAGCCACTCCTCCTGGCCCAAGATCAAAACTTTCAGCCCTGCTCTTACACTCAGGCCTAACTAAATTTAACCTCACCTAGCAAACCCTGCTAGAAAAAGGCACCTACAATATGGGGGTGCTACATATTGTTAATTGTAATTAGGTCTTCTATTGTTTGAAGGTTTGCTGTGTTTATGCTTACGATAATGTGTCTTGCCTGCAGTTAGCTTGAAGTCCATAAGGCTGGTCTGCAATGTGACATCTGAGTCATCCAGGTGGAATTAAAGACCCTCTCTGATGGGATTAGCCAGGAGTCAGCCCTACCTCGTTAGCTAAACCATTGTGAGATGATTTGGGTAAATATTTGGGTTAATGTGTATGTGGGGGCTGACATACTTTTCAAGTGTATAAAAAGCCGCATCCTTGTCCAATAAACCATTCCATGTCCAGCAGCCAAAACGAGTCCTGCCTAGTTCTTGGTTGCAATATGGGGCTGTAATATCTGATATCTATGTTCTATGACTGGAGGAAGCTGTATATGACGGAAGGACTGAAAC
>BLSH010161134.1:20076-30387 GCA_018402905.1 Glandirana rugosa | reverse complement strand
CGGGTACATGTCATGTCCTACGGGGTACATGTCATATCCTACCGGGTACATGTCATATCGTCCCGACCTGACCCTGATTTTAAACCGGGACCTGAAGTAGGTCTGGCCGGGTGAAATTAACTTATTTTATGACAGGGGGTGGGGGGGGTTTTTCTTTTAGTGCGGGTGGTTTTCCGGGGGTGTAGGTAATAACATATAATACTCTACCACTCTATCCACCTTCACTCTGGGGCCTAATACTCACCCCCTCTCTCTCACTTCCACCTATCTCACCATCTCATAATATACAATAATGGATGTGGGGGCCTTTTGGTGGGCGTGATTTTCTTTTTGGGGGGGGTGGGGGACAGTATTTTATTCAATTAAAGTGGGCCGGTCTGGATGAAGTCCAGGGCCAAATTTTAGTCCCAGTCCAGCCCTGCTATACTGTACATGGGCCATCCTATACTGTACATGGGGCATCCTGTACTGTACATGGGCTTCCTATACTGTACATGGGGCATCCTGTACTGTACATGGGACACCCTATACTGTACATGGGACATCCTATACTGTACATGGGGCATCCTGTACTGTACATGGGACACCCTATACTGTACATGGGACATCCTATACTGTACATGGGGCATCCTGTACTGTACATGGGGCATCCTATACTGTACATGGGGCATCCTGTACTGTACATGGGACACCCTATACTGTACATGGGACATCCTATACTGTACATGGGGCATCCTGTACTGTACATGGGGCATCCTGTACTGTACATGGGGCATCCTGTACTGTACATGGGACATCCTATACTGTACATGGGACACCCTATACTGTACATGGACACCCTATACTGTACATGGGACACCCTATACTGTACATGGGCATCCTATACTGTACATGGGACACCCTATACTGTACATGGGCATCCTATACTGTACATGGGACATCCTATTCTGTACATGGGGCATCCTGTACTGTACATATGACACCCTATACTGTACATGGGACATCCTATACTGTACATGGGACATCCTATACTGTACATGGGGCATCCTATACTGTACATGGGGCATCCTATACTGTACATGGGGCATCCTGTACTGTACATGGGACACCCTATACTGTACATGGGCATCCTATACTGTACATGGGACATCCTATACTGTACATGGGGCATCCTGTACTGTACATGGGACACCCTATACTGTACATGGGACATCCTATACTGTACATGGGACACCCTATACTGTACATGGGGCACCCTATACTGTACATGGGGCATCCTGTACTGTACATGGGGCATCCTGTACTGTACATGGGACATCCTATACTGTACATGGGCCATCCTATACTGTACATGGGGCATCATGTACTGTACATGGGACATCCTATACTGTACATGGGGCACCCTATACTGTACATGGGGCATCCTATACTGTACATGGGGCATCCTGTACTGTACATGGGACACCCTATACTGTACATGGGCATCCTATACTGTACATGGGACATCCTATACTGTACATGGGCCATCCTATACTGTACATGGGACACCCTATACTGTACATGGGACATCCTATACTGTACATGGGCCATCCTATACTGTACATGGGACACCCTATACTGTACATGGGACACCCTATACTGTACATGGGGCACCCTATACTGTACATGGGACACCCTATACTGTACATGGGACATCCTATACTGTACATGGGACACCCTGACTGTACATGGGACATCCTGTACTGTACATGGGACACCCTATACTGTACATGGGCCATCCTATACTGTACATGGGACACCCTATACTGTACATGGGGCACCCTATACTGTACATGGGCCATCCTATACTGTACATGGGGCATCCTGTACTGTACATGGGCCATCCTGTACAGTACATGGGCCATCCTATACTGTACATGGGACATCCTGTACTGTACATGGGACATCCTGTACTGTACATGGGGCATCCTATACTCTACATGGGCCATCCTATACTGAACATGGGACACCCTATATTGTACATGGACACCCTATACTGTACATGGCATCCTATACTGTACATGGGCCATCCTATACTGTACATGGGCCATCCTATACTGTACATGGGGCATCCTATACTGTACATGGGACATCCTATACTGTACATGGGAACCCCTGACTGTACATGGGACATCCTATACTGTACATGGGCCATCCTATACTGTACATGGGGCATCCTGTACTGTACATGGGGCATCCTGTACTGTACATGGGCCATCCTATACTGTACATGGGACATCCTATATTGTACATGGGACATCCTGTACAGTACATGGGGCATCCTACACTGTACATGGGACATCCTATACTGTACATGGGACATCCTATACTGTGCATGGGCCATCCTATACTGTACATGGGCCATCCTATACTGTACATGGGGCATCCTGTACTGTACATGGGCCATCCTGTACAGTACATGGGACATCCTATACTGTACATGGGCCATCCTATACTGTACATGGGGCATCCTGTACTGTACATGGGACATCCTGTACAGTACATGGGGCATCCTGCACTGTACATGGGACATCCTATACTGTACATGGGCCATCCTGTACAGTACATGGGACATCCTATACTGTGCATGGGCCATCCTATACTGTACATGGGCCATCCTATATTGTACATGGGACATCCTATACTGTACATGGGACATCCTGTACAGTACATGGGACATCCTGTACTGTACATGGGACATCCTATACTGTACATGGGCCATCCTGTACTGTACATGGGACATCCTGTACTGTACATGGGCATCCTATACTGTACATGGACACCCTATCCTGTACATGGGACACCCTATACTGTACATGGGGCATCCTATCCTGTACATGGGACATCCTGTACTGTACATGGGACATCCTATCCTGTACATGGACATCCTATACTGTACATTGACATCCTATCCTGTACATGGGCATCCTATCCTGTACATGGGACATCCTATCCTGTACATGGGCATCCTATCCTGTACATGGGCATCCTATACTGTACATGGGACGCCCTATACTGTACATGGACACCCTATACTGTACATGGGACGCCCTATACTGTACATGGACACCCTATACTGTACATGGGACGCCCTATACTGTACATGGACACCCTATACTGTACATGGGACATCCTATACTGTACATGGGACACCCCATACTGTACATGGACACCCTATACTGTACATGGACAGACTTCTCACTAAGCCAACATTTCTGTATTAAATGTAGCCATTGCCACCTTGGGGGTTGCTGAATGTAGTGGTCACTGCTCCTGAACTCTGCACTCTGTTCTTTCTCTATCTTATCTTCATAACATTTGGTAGTCATATCTTAAAAAATTCTAAGAAGTATCTTTTTTTTTTAATCTCATGGAGCAAATGTGAGAAATAACGTATATATCATACAATCATTCCATAAACACCACACCACATACACTGCATAGATCATTGGAGGAAAACATGCTCATAAAATAGTTTACTATTTGTCAATAGAAAAAAATGTCTCCGGATTTCATTTTAAAAATCTGGTCACCTTAACAAAGAAGCCCTCACTGATCGCTCTTTTGGTTTTATGTGTTGGAAGGAATTGTATGAAATGAGCTCAGTGCTGCTCCCTAGCTGTGGAGTCTGGCACTGCGCCGTGACTAATCCTCCGATGAAAGAGTTAAAGGGATGGGGGGGCGTGGGACACACCTATCGCTCGCTCAGCCACAATCACCCTTCAGACTGGAAGGTGAGCTCAGGGAGAGAGGAGTGCCTGGTGTTGCTCTGCTGGGAAGGTAAAGCGAAACGTTGTATTGTTGCATACGTGGTGTTTGTGCAATTCGGAGATGGCGATGGGTCTTTGCGACCTGAAAGCGTGCAGATCTGCGCTCTGTGAGATGAAAAATATTTTTTTTCTCCCATTTAGCACAGTTGTGCAGCAGGGCGATAGCGCCCATTGTGACCGGTGTGACCGTATCAGGGGGGCTACACCGCTCCGGGGTCTACAACCAAGGTGGGGCTCAGGGGGCTTTTTGGTTTCTTTTTATTGGATACTAAAGATATATCTTTAGCTGGTGTTTGCTTGGGAGGATGCATGTTTTGTTTTTTTGTTTTTTTTGTTTTTGGTGGGGGGGTTTGTTTTTGTGTTTTTTGTTGTTTTTTTTTTTTTTTATTTGTTTTCTTTGTTTTGTGTGTTGTTTAATTTTTATTTATTTTTTTTTATGTTAGCAACAATTTTGTGGTGCGAGAGACTGCGTGATTGGATACAAATCTAACATTTAGGTAGCATTCACACCTGAGCGTATCGAAAGTCGTGCAGTTTTAACGCAATTTTTTTTTTTTTTGCTGCAATTTTGTACAGATCAAAAAAGAAGCTTTGTGTACTTTTTTGAGCTTCGGGCGACAGAAACGCTCAGATGTGAACAGGGGCCTTTGAAATTAATGGGGTTTTGCTGGTTGGGCGTTTCGGAGCTGCAGAGATGAGCGTTTTACAAGCTGAAAACTTGTTGTGCGACTTTGGACACATAAAGTCGCATGACAAGTCACAGCCCATTGATTTTCAATGCCACATCATTCAAATCAGTTCGACTCGGTCTCCATTTTCACTTGTACGACCCCAAAGTTGTGCCAACTTTGGAGGGCAACTTTGACACAACCTTCTATGGGTGCAACTTGGATGCGACCTTGGCTCTGACCAGTGATAATGGACCACTGTTGCATTGTAGAACATTCAGGTACGACTTTCATGCAACTTTTGAGGGTTAACATTGCAGTCTATGGCCCTCCAAGTTGCATGAAAGTTGGACCAAAGTAGCGCATGAACTATGTTGAAGTCACTGCGACTTTAAGGCCCCTTTCACGCTTGTGCGACTTGTCCTGTCACTTGGGACTGCAGGGTCACATGACAAGTCCCTCCCCCCCATGATTTCCAATAAGGAACGTTCATATCTGTGTGACTTCAAGTCCGACTTTGATGCAACTTAAGGTCCATAGACCTCAAGATTACACAGGCCTTGCTTCAAGTCGCATCAAAATGGTGCGAATTTCAGGTCACACAAATGTGAAAGGGGCCTTAGTCGAACATATATGAATTGTTATCATTGCAAAACGCGGGGAACGACTTGGCTTGCGACTTTGATGTCTAAAGTCGCATGACAAGTCACACAAGTGAGAATGGAGCCTGAAGAAAAGGAGCAGCCTGCACTTCTTTGATGCAACTTGGATCCAGAGGGTGTAAAGTCGGATCGGAGTCTCACCAGTGGAAACTGAGCCAAGTATAGGCCAATCCTCTCCTTACGTGGCTGTTGGTAAATCTATGGATGACCATGCACCTTACAATCGGACCTTCGCTTCACCAAAACGTTTAGACCGGTGCAGTTCACTTCATTCCTAATAAATATTCAGAGTCATTTTTTCATCATTCGGATATATCCCAATACTCGAATTTACAGTATAGGTTTACCCAATGCTCCAGAAAACTATACTTGCCCAGAATTCGAATTGGAATTTGAATCAACTTTTACGTGGAACTCCCATTGAATTTGAACTGTAAGCACATCTTTGAAAAATGATTTTCTGTGTGCGCTATTAGAGGGCCATTTCCAAATGAACCACTACAGATCCGCGCCATAGCCAAAAGACGGCTACAGTGCGGATCTGAATTGCCAGGAGGGCGTCCATGGACGTCCTCCCGTGCACGAGCTGCGAGGTGCATGCGGCGCGCTCTGTGATCACCAAGTCTCGGCTGATCACAGATCAGTGTAAGGGGCAGCTCCCAGCCCCCTACCACGAGATCAGCAGTCGGCCAATGACAATGGCCATGATGTAAACAAGAGATCGGCAATCTGCCTTTTTTTTTTCCCCCTCAAGCTGACAGCGTGAGGGAAAATAAAAGCCCATCACCAGGTATGGAGAGAGGGACATCGGTCCCACACATGGAGAGGCCTTCTGCTATGCAGTGCCACCTACAGATACACATCAGTGCCCACCAGTGCCACCTATCAATGCCCACCAGTGCCACCTATCAATGCCAATCAGTGCTGCCAACCAGTGGCCGTCAGTGCCATAAATCACTGCCACCTACCAGTGCCACCTTTCAGTGCCACCCATCAGTGTCCTTCAGTGCCACCTATCAGTACCCACCAGTACCACCTATCAATGCCCACCAGTGCCACCTATCAATGTCCATCAGTGCCGCCGATCAGTGTCGCCTACCAGTGCCACCCATCAGTGTCCTTCAGTGCTGCCCACCAGTGGCACTCATCAGTGTCCACCAGTGCCACCTATCAATGCCCATCAGTGCTGCCAACCAGTGGCCACCCGTGCCCCATCAGTGCCGCTTATCAGTGCCACCTATCAGTGCTGCCTATCAGTGCCATCCATCAGTGTCCTTCAGTGCCCACAAACAAAAAAACAAGCGGCGCCCCACTAAGTGCAGTAGAGGATTAAAAGACAAACCAATTTATTAAAATGCACTTACAGGAGAAAAGTGTTTAGCAAGCATGTACAGTGTCCAGGCATCCCAGTCTGGGTGGTCCGTGTGCTGGGGGTCCCGCCATCACATGTGTCCGGCCGCTCCGGTGGGTTCCGAGGCTCCGGGCAGGTGGGCGAGAAGAAGAACCAGACGTCACGGGTCAGTGGGAAGCTAGAAAGTGGGTAAGTGGCTGTTCCAGGCGCGTGTTCGGAGCAGTCCATGCTCCTTCGTCAGGCCTGTCTTTTAATCCTGTACCGCACTTAGTGGGGCGCCACTTGTTCTTTTTGTTTGCTGCCAACAGAGTCACTTCTGCTCCGTCAGTTGGCTGCCCCACAGATGTCTCCACACACCTGGATCTCTCTCCCTGCTTCCTCTTCCCCCCCATGCTCAACATCCGGATGCACCCATCCCCTCACTCCTGTGCCTGGCTCCGTAGTACCAGCAGAGAAACCTGCAAGCGCTACATCTCCCTCCTATCGTGTCCTTCAGTGCCACCCACCAGTGCCACCTCATCAGTGCCCACCAGTGCTGCCTCATCAGTGCCCATGAAAGTGCCAATCAGTGCCCATCAGTAACGCCTGGCAGTGCCCTTCACAGATGCCAATCAGTGCCCATCAGTAATGGCTGTCAGTGCCACCTATCAATGCTGCCTATCAGTGCCCATCAGTGCTGCATCTCAGTGTAGCCTATCGGTGCCCATCAGTGCTGCATCTCAGTGTAGCCCATCAATACCCATCAGTGCTGCATCTCGGTGTAGCCTAACGGTGCCCATCAGTGCTGCATCTCAATGTAGCCTATCGGTGCTCATCAGTGCTGCATTTCGGTGTAGCCTATCGGTACTCATCAGTGCTGCATCTCAGTGTAGCCTATCGGTGCTCATCAGTGCTGCATTTCGGTGTAGCCTATCGGTGCCCATCAGTGCTGCATCTCAATGTAGCCTATCGGTGCCCATCAGTGCTGCATCTCAGTGTAGCCTATCGGTGCTCATCAGTGCTGCATCTCAGTGTAGCCTATCGGTGCTCATCAGTGCTGCATCTCGGTGTAGCCTATCGGTGCTAATCAGTGCTGCATCTCGGTGTAACCTATCGGTGCCCATCAGTGCTGCATATCAGTGCCACCTTATTAGTGCCGCCTCATCAGTGCCCATCAATTCTACATATTAGTGCCTCCTCATCAGTGCCTAATCAGAGCATTATCAGCACAGCCCCCATCAGAGGTTCCCACCACACCTGACAATCAGTGCCCATCAGTAACTCCTCTCAGTGCCCTTCACAGATGCCAGTCTGTATTGACTGTCAGTACCTCCTCATCAGTGACCATCTGTGCCACCTATCAAAGCTGCCTACCGGTGCCCATCAGTGCTGCATCTCGGTGTAGCCTACCGGTGCCCATCAGTGCTGCATGTCAGTGTAGCCTACTGGTGCCCATCAGTGCTGCATCTCAGTGCCCCCTATCAGTGCCCATCAATTCTACATATTAGTGCCTCCTCATCAGTGCCAGCTTATTAGTGCAGCCTCATCAGTGCCCATCAATTCTACATATTAGTGCCACCTTACTAATGCAGCTTCATCAGTGCCCATCAGTGAAGGAGAAAACTATTTTATAACAGAAATGAAGAAAAACTTTTCATTTTCTATTTAAGAAATGTCAGTCTTCTTCTTTTTTTTAGTTTAGCAAAAAATAAAAACCCCCAGTCAAGATCAAATACCACCAAAAGAAAGCGCTATTTGTGGGGGGAAAAATGATAAAAAATGTGTTTGGGTACAACGTCGCACAACCGTGCAATTGTCATTCAAACTGCGGCAGCGCTGAAAGCTGAAAATTGTCCTGGGCATTGAAGTGGTTAAGGGGGGTGATTCAGCCGGTTCCTGCTGCTGCTGAATGTTGATCCATGTATGGGCTCTTCCTTCTGGGACCTGTCCTTATTGTTGGAGTCACACAGTAAGTAAATGACATGTGTGGTGTATGGGGACACTGACAGCACCTGTTATGGTGATCAGGAAGGACCATTGTGAGTGTTCAGCAGACAATGTACAGGGATAGGAGATAAGACCGTACATGGATAGTCTTTGACCATCTCCTGTAGTACACATTCAGTCTCTGACCATCTCCTGTATGCCTGCACTCTCTGACCATCTCTTGTAGTACGTCTGCAGTCTCTGACCCTCTCTTGTACGCCTGCAGTTTCTGACCATCTCCTGTAGTATGCCTGCAGTCCCTGACATCTCTTGTATGCCTGCAATCCCTGACATCTCTTGTATGCCTGCAATCTCTAACCATCTCCTAGAGTACACGACCCTCTCCTGTACTATGTCTGCAGTCTCTCACCATCTCCTGTATTATGTCTGCAGTCTCTCACCATCTCCTGTACTATGTCTGCAGTCTCTCACCATCTCCTGTACTATGTCTGCAGTCTCTGACCATCTCCTGTACTATGTCTGCAGTCTCTGACCATCTCCTGTACTATGCCTGCAGTCTCTGACCATCTCCTGTACTATGCCTGCAGTCTCTGACCATCTCCTGTACTATGTCTGCAGTCTCTGACCAACTCCTGTACTATGGCTGTAGTCTCTGACCATCTCCTGTACGCCTGCAGTCTCTGACCATCTCCTGTACCATGTCTGCAGTCTCTGACCATCTCCTGTACCATGTCTGCAGTCTCTGACCATCTCCTGTACTATATCTGCAGTCTCTGACCATCTCCTGTACTATATCTGCAGTCTCTCACCATCTCCTGTACTATGCCTGCAGTCTCTGACCATCTCCTGTACTATGCCTGCAGTCTCTGACCATCTCCTGTACTATGCCTGCAGTCTCTGACCATCTCCTGTACTATGCCTGCAGTCTCTGACCATCTCCTGTACCATGTCTGCAGTCTCTGACCATCTCCTGTACTATGCCTGCAGTCTCTGACCATCTACTGTAGTACGTCTGTAGTCTCTGACCATCTCCTGTACTATGTCTGCAGTCTCTGACCATCTACTGTAGTACGTCTGTAGTCTCTGACCATCTACTGTAGTACGTCTGTGGTCTCTGACCATCTCCCGTACTATGCCTGCAGTCTCTGACCATCTCCTGTACTATGCCTGCAGTCTCTGACCATCTCCTGTACTATGCCTGCAGTCTCTGACCATCTCCTATACTATGTCTGCAGTCTCTGACCAACTCCTGTACTATGTCTGTAGTCTCTGACCATCTCTTGTACGCCTGCAGTCTCTGACCATCTCCTGTACCATGTCTGCAGTCTCTGACCATCTCCTGTACCATGTCTGCAATCTCTGACCATCTCCTGTACCATGTCTGCAGTCTCTGACCATCTCCTGTACTATGCCTGCAGTCTCTGACCATCTACTGTAGTACGTCTGTAGTCTCTGACCATCTCTTGTACGCCTGCAGTCTCTGACCATCTCACATAGTATGTCTGGCAGTAAATGATATGCACAACCCTTTGGTGTGTCAGGGGCTGCAGTTGAGGCCCTGAAAACCTCATCGTTTGGCCATCACTGGGATGCAATCTCAAACCAAGCTATTCATCCACACAACAAATGGAGTGTATGGGAGTCAGAAGAAGCTGTTGTGGTTTAAAGTAGACCTTTCACCATGACGGCCTCTTTCACACACACTGCAGTCCCTACTTTCATAGCTGTGTGTGCTCTGCTCATTGCTAATGACACCTTCTAGGAGTTTTCTGTCCATCGGTGAGTCCCCCACCTCCCCAGTCCATGGTGTGCAGGCAGTGAGACGATGTGCTGTAACCTCCAGCAACCAATCAGTGAGCGGTAAAGATGTGCTGTAACCTCCAGCAACCAATAGG
>BLSH010161114.1:158216-174193 GCA_018402905.1 Glandirana rugosa | reverse complement strand
AGACGGACGACGAGACATGGAGCGACGGGCGGAGGACTGTTGGGCCGAACACTGGGGCTGATGAGAAGCGGACGGGGGAACCAGGACGTGGCAGGCGGAGAACTACTGGACCGGACGGAGAATAGTAGGGAGGTAGATGACGTGCCCGAGGGCCGGGGAGGCGACCTCTGGTGGTCACCGATTGCGATTGGAAGTTGGGTCGACGACGTTCTGAGGACGCAGTCGTAGTCGGTGAGACGATTCGGGAGCACGGTGGGACATGAGGGCCCGAGGGACAGGGGTGAAGGTCCCCAGGCACTCAGTCCTATCATTCTCTCCAACAAGGGACGTGTTGTCTGAGGTAGTGGTCCATGCACTGTCATGTCCTGTCGGTACGGACTCAGATACGTCCCTGGGAGAGACTGCCTGGTTGAGACGGTTGTAGACTGGCCGGAGTGTGTCCGGTAGGTCTGGAACGTTCTCCCAATGGTTTCAAACCTCCTTGCACATGTCCCAAGGGGGCAGGCGAAGAGTAGTCGGGGTCACAAGCCGGGTTGTCAGGAGGCGGGCAGCGAGGTACAGAGCAGCAGGCAGAGAGTAGTCGGGGTCACAAGCGGGGGTCGGAGCAGTCAGAAGGGGATGAGAAGTAACAAGCCGGGTCACAGGAAACAGGAAGTCAGATCAAACAGGTCACACAGGAAGACGGATACGCTGTAGACAGGACAGCACTTTCTAACAGGAAGCAGGAAGTTTAAATAGAGCTGCTCATCCCGGAATTAGAGGAAAGCACAACCAACTGCAATTAACCCTTAGCACAGTCTTTTTCTAACAATCATCTACCGCCTCCAATGCAGGAGACCCCACGGTGCATGAACAGGGAATCCAGGCATACCTGGCGACATCGGCGTTGCCCACTCTGCCTTCCTGGAGGAACTGGAGAGTCCCTTTACTGAAGAAGAGATAGGTGCGGTGGTGGCAGCCTTCCCTCCCGATAAAAGCCCCGGGCCGGGTGGCTTCACAAATTTATATTACAAGAAATTTTTCTCCATCCTGGCGGCTCCTCTATGCACCTATTTCAACTCCCTCACTGCCACTGATCCTCTGCCACCGAAAGCCCTTTTGGCACATATCACGGTCATACACAAAACGGGTAAAGACCCCCAATCCTGTCCGAATTACAGCCCCATCTCCCTGTTGAACGCTGTCACCAAAATCTTGGCTAAATTGCTGGCTCTCCACCTTCAGAACCATGTGACGGACCTGGTGCATTTTGACCAGATGGGCTTCATGGTCAGCTGAGAAGCCAAAGACAACACATTTAGAGCCTTTCATGTCCTACATTGGGAACAGAACGGTCCAGCTAAGAATCCATGTGTAGTAGTATCTATGGATGCTGAGAAAGCCTTCGACAGGGTAGATTGGGTCTATATGTTCTCGGTGTTGCGTGGTCTGGGATTGGGGGATCGAATGTTGGGATGGATACACTCCTTGTACGGGCAGACAGCGGCCAGGGTCAAGGTTAATGGAGTCCTTTCTGAGCCCCTTGCGATACGGAACGGGACCAGGCAGGTGTGTCCATTATCGCCCCTTTTATTTGCTCTCGTGTTGAAGCCCCTTCTTCGCACGATCAGAGCTAATGATGACATCACGGGGGTCACTATTGGCCCCACTGAACACAAGCTGTCTGCCTTTGCAGACGACTTGTTATTCTTCTTATCGAATCCTTCGACTACCCTTCCAGTATTGATGTCAGAAGTCCATAAATTCGGACACATTTCAAACTGCAAAATAAATTTTGATAAGTCGGAGCTCCTGCCGATACACGTCCTGTCCGATATGGCTAACTCACTACAACGATCCTTTCCTCTTAAATGGTGCACACATTCACTCCCATATCTAGGGACCTATATCTCCCCTGACCAGACCCTTCTTTATAACCTAAATTTTGGTAAATTGCTGAATGGGATTGCACATGACTTCCGAACTTGGCGAGACCTGCCCCTTACTTGGTTTGGGAGAATTAGCGCTCTGAAGATGACTATCCTACCAAGAATAATATACCTGCTCTACACAGTGCCCATAACACTTCCTCAAGCCTTTTTTCAAAAGTTACGCAAAGAGTTCATGAAATTTGTATGGCAAGGCAAAAAACCGAGATTGGCACACAACCTCTTACGCAGACCCTAGTAAGAGGGTGGACTTGGCCTACCTGATGTCAATCTTTATTATAAGTGTATAAGTGATACAGCGCTAAGGGCACCAAATATGTGATATATGTGAAACTCACGGTAAGCAGCTACAACTCAATCAAACAAATTGATAATCTAATATAAAGACAAAAAATGATGTAGCGCTCAACCAGCAAAAATAATTCCTTCCAAATTACGCTAAAGGTCAGATGAGTGACAATAAATAAACCATACGTAAAAAGAGGTAATGAAAATCATAATGTCCGTGCAAATAGTGCACAACCCAAAGTCAATGGTGTGTGGGTTGTCCAATTCCTACGTCAGTAAGGTGGTATTAAGACATTCAATAATCAATGGAAATGCATTTATAGATGGATCAAAGTTCAAAGGTATTAAATCGTCCAGGAGAGTGTGACGTATAGCCCCCTAAGCGGAAGACCTGCACCTGACTAACCTGAGGTCCCTGGACACCCAAGAGCCAATTTGGAGGCGCCCCCTACTCTATCCCTGGAGAACACCTGGAGCACCCCCGGATTGTGTGACGGGTTTCTACACATCTCTTACTACTGGAACCTCTTGATTGTACGGTGCCTGATTTATCCGGTGTCTGGTAAGCCTCCACCTTATCACTATCTGGATACCTTTGAACTTTGATCCATCTATAAATGCATTTCCATTGATTATTGAATGTCTTAATACCACCTTACTGACGTAGGAATTGGACAACCCACACACCATTGACTTTGGGTTGTGCACTATTTGCACGGACATTATGATTTTCATTATCTCTTTTTACGTATGGTTTATTTATTGTCACTCATCTGACCTTTAGCGTAATTTGGAAGGAATTATTTTTGCTGGTTGAGCGCTACATAATCTTTATTATAAATCCATGTCCCTGGTACGGATCTTAAACTGGCACCATGACGTCTCGACCAAGCTGTGGGTTAGGTTAGAAAAGACGATGGCAGGCAGGTACTTAGCGAGTGCCCCTTGGGTCCCGGCCAGGTCCAGAGGTTTATCGGATTGGACCTCTCCCTTGACCAAGGCCACTCTGGACATATGGGACCGACTTAATAAAACGTGACAGTATGCGCCCCGGACCTCACCTCTGGCCCCCCTGGGAGGATTCCCCTGGTTCCCCCAGGGGAGGAGGGGGGTTTCTTCGGGCTATGGAACCGGGAGGGTGGGAACCCATGTGCGAGATTCGCCCCCCAGGGTACCTTATTGACCTTGTCAACCATACAGTCCACCTTTGGGACAATGCCGTTCATGGCGTGGCGGCACAGACAGCTTGCAAGTTTTTTTTATACACTGGATCCCCCGTTACGACCGGCACAAAGTCTGACGTTGTTCGAATCCCTTTGTATGGAGCTCCCCGGCCCAGGCCACTTACTCTCACAAATGTATAAATTAATACAGGTTTCCCACCCAACTGGGACCCCATACTATGTTAAGGAAAGTGAGAGAGAACTGGGCCAAGAGTTCACGGTACCCCAAACGCAATGACTACTTAAATTTACACATTCCCATTGATCAGCTCCCGTATACAGGAATCTTCCTTTAAATTCCTATCTAGATGGTACAGGTCTCCCTCCAAATTACAGCAAATATTCCCCCAGACAGATGGTAAATGTTGGAGAGCATGTGGCCAACAGGGCACATTTCTCCATCTCTGGTGGAACTGCCCCCACATCAAACTGGGAGGCAATAGCCCCATGGGTAACAAAGACTACCTTACGGAACATTGAGTTCACCCCGTTGCATCACCTGTTCCATGGGACCCCTTCTTCCATTAAACAATATAAGAGGAGTGTCAAACCCCACCTACTCAACGCAGCTAAAACCCTTATACCCAGGTACTGGAGACAGACAGCCTGCCCAACTGTAGCAGACTGGAAAAAAGAAGTAGACTTCATAATGGAGGCAGAGCGCTGGGTACTCGAGGCTAGGGGCCAACACTACAGATTTAAGGACACATGGTCTGGTTGGAGATATTATTCTCATGAGATGCCCATATGCTAAATGGAGTTGACCTCAGGACAAACCCAACACCTGACACTAGTGCTCAACCCAAAAGATACTCTCTGACATGCACATCGACCCATCATTCCATTCTTTCCTTTTTTTTTTTTTTTTCTTTCTTTACCTTTCTTTATGGTTCTGATTCTGACTATCCTACTTGACTCTATCTGGCTATATTATAGAATAAGGGATTTTTCACCAGTTAGACAATGTTGTTTCGGAATCAAGATCTTTTGTATTTAAGTGTGAAAACTACTATCGGAGAAGTGGATGCATGTTAATGACTCATAAGTAAGCTGGGGGGGGCCCGGGGCCGGCGGCCAGGTTTGCCCCTTTGGTCTTCTGCGCCAAGGAGATAGATGGCACGGGGCCAGAGGGAGGCCCGGGGCGCTGGGTGCTCCATCCCGGCAGACTCTAGCTACTGCTTGTTAGGAATACACTTACCTGCATTTTCATTGCTTCAAACCGTGCAGCACACCGATTTCTATTAAGTATACTTGAATGTAACGTTGTAAAACTATATCTGTACTGTCGGATGTTTAATAAAAAATTTCTATTGTAAAAAAAAAAAGTTCTATCTAGAACACAGTAAAATTAATTCTCCACCCTGGCTGTTTTCCAACATTCTATTCTGAGACTAGCAGCCTGCTGGGGCATCTGAAAATACAGACCTTGACCTGCCTAGTCCATTTAGTCCCTCCCTGGGAGCCAAGAGCCAAGATCTTCTCTGCCTGCAGTTGCACATCTTGGCCTGCTGCCCAGCCATGTCCCCCCTCCACAAGTCGCACTCCGACACTTAGTCTCTACCTCTCCAGCAGTGTTTCCACTCTGCACCAGGGACACTTCCCCCGCCCACTATCTTGTACAGAGCAGAAGAGGAGGACATGAGTGTGATCTGTACAATAGAGGAGAGGGAGCAGCACAGCTCCTGCCTGGATGTGTCATCATGGGTGAGTTCAGCTGGAGGGAATGAGAAGCTCAGCCAGGGACAATCAGATCATCTGCAGGCACATGGGCACTGGCAGGAAATCCTACACTATCCCCTGTCACATGGAGAGCCATAGAAATGTGATGTCCCTGGTTTTTGGAACTGACATTATCTGTCAAATACATTTATCTACAGATAATGCTGACTGGGTCTCTTGCAAAGCACAGCAGTGTAAGCAAGGTAAGCTCTCTGACCATAAATGACAGGGAGCTCCCAGCAATACACAGGCAATGATTAGTCTGCATCTTTAGATAACAGATAAGGCTGAACAGGTAAGTCACAGGGAGTTCTCAGGGATACACAGGCAGTAATTGATCTGCAATTAGTCTGCTGACATTGGGGGACTACAGAGCACAGCAGCACCGCACACCTTCAGCTCTTCATACTGTTCTGTTTGATGCTGAGGTACACAGAGGCTAAGCAAGGCTCCATGAAAACAGGCAGCTTCAACCAACACAGCAACACCTACACTCCTGGTGACTTATTCACCCTGCATTCAGTGCATTGTAAGTAATTATTCATGACTGCAATGCAGGGACTAATAAGTCATCAGGAGTGTAGTTGTTGCTGTGTTGGTTAAACCTGCCTGTTTTCATGGAGCCTTGCTTAGCCTCTGTGTACCTCAGCATCAAACAGAACAAGAGGAATGTCTAGTCATGACAATTTCTCTACAATAACTGCTTTTCAATTAATGCCATCTTAAATCACCTAATTTTATAATTACATTTTTAACTTTTTTTGACAGATAATGAAGATTTATGTTAGTGAAGCTGGTCAGTTCCAAAAACCAGGGACATTTCTATGGCTCACCATGTGTCAGGGGTTAGCGGAGGATTTCCAACATTCCTACTATAAAATAAAGAATTAGGATGGAGCTTGATGGCATACCACATACACGAAAGCCCACATAATACCAGTCTGTGCTGGGTTCCTGTGCAGCCCTCACAGCTAGTTCTTTGCCTTTGGCATTTAATGGATGAATGAGCCAGCAATATTGTATTGAGAATTAGGACTGACAGCTGAGTTATACTGTACATTGTGTACAGAGTGGGTGGAGTCTATAAGGGGTGTAGCTTTTGAGAAGTGGAAGGGGCCAAAAAGGAAGAACGGGGTCTGGCGCCCCACCATCTTAAAACTTCACCAGCCGCCATTGGTCCACACATGTTGTGACATAGCATTGAGATCCTTTATTCTGATTTGATATGTTTCAAACTGTTCCAGGGTGCTCTCTAGAAAACATCATCACATCTTTTTGTACCTTTTGTTCCATTGTGTTTATTGGGCATACAGTCAGGTCCATATGTAATTGGACACAGGCACAGTTTTCATACTTTCAGCCCTGTGTGCCACCAGAATAAAATTAAAACAAAACAATCCAAATGAATTTGAAGTGCAGACTTTCAGCTTTAATTCAAGGGGTTGAACATAAATATCAAGTACACATTTTAGGAACTGCAACAATTTTTATATACAGTCCCCCCATTTTCAGGGGGCTCAAATGTAATTGGACAAATAAATATAATCATAAATAAAATGTGCATTTTTAATATTTTGTTGAGAATCCTTTACTTGCAATGACTGCCTGAAGTCTGGAACCCATGGACATTACCAAAAACTGTGTTTCCTCCCTTCTGATGCTTTGCTAGGCTCTAACTGCAGCTGCCTTCAGTTGTTCTTTGTTTGTGGATCTTTCTGTTTTTAGTTTTGCCTTCAGCAAGTGAAATGCATGCTCAATTGGGTTGAGATCTCAATTGGGTTGAGATCAGGTGATCGACTCAGCCATTGCAGAATATTGCACTTATTTTCCTTCAAAAGCTCCTGGGTTGCTTTTGCAGTGTGTTTTGGATCATTGTCCATCTGTTCTGTGAATCGCTGTCCAATCACTTTTGCTGCATTTGGCTGAATCTGGACTGACAGTATATCTCTAAACACTGCAGAATTCATATGGCCGCTTCTGTCTTCTGTCACATCATCAATAAACACCAATGACCCAGTACCACTGGAAGCCATGCATGCCCGTGCCATCACACTGCAAGCTCCACCATGTTTTAGAGATGATATTGTGTGCTGGGGTGCCTTGAGGTTTATTCAAGGGTGCCTTGGCAAAATGCCTAAAAATTGATCAAAAATGGTATACAAGCCAACAGGTGGATCAAGCCTGCCTTTTAGTTACACAAAGCCACAGGTTTTCATATGACAGCGGCCATGCCAGGTAAGTGGGAGATCCCCGATTTGTGTAATCCGGCGGCTCTCCTCTCTCTGCATTGCAGGCTGCATTGGATGGGCACTGTTGAGGCTGCATTGATTGGCACTGATCAGGCTGTGCTGATGGGCACTGGCAAGGCTGCATTGATGGGCAATGATCGGGCTGCATTGATGGGCGCTTTTCAGGCTGCATTGATGGGCACTGGTGAGGCTGCATTGGTGGGCACTGATGAGCTGCATTGATGCATTATTTTTGTTAAACCTCCTTTGTTGCTATTAACATTAAATTATGTTACCACATTGTATCATATTTGTCTTGCTTCATAACATCAATATCCATTCCAAAACCAGGTGGGTATGGATGGTGAGCTGATTCGGTGGTTCAATGGGCCACTTGACCTGGGCCTAAGGCTGCCAGCCCTCCCCTGGAGCCCTCCATCTCAAAGCACCTTGTCTGCATGTTGATGAGGACAAGGGCCTCTTCCCGACAACCCTTGCCGGTGGTTGTCGGGGTCTGCGGTCTGGGGGGCTTATCGGAATCTGGAAGCCTCCTTTAAGAAGGGGGCCCCCAGATCCCGCCCCCCCCCCCACCAACAATATGTGAATGAGTATGAGGTACATTGTACTCCTACCCATTCACCTAAAAAAAAGTGTAAAAAAAAAACTACACCACACAGGTTTTTAAAGCATTTTATTAAATCAGCTCCGGTGTCTTCTCCCTCCGATTTCTTCTCCCCTCTCTGGCGTCTTCCTTCTTCTGCTCTTTTGCCGGGTCTTCTTTCTTCTAAGGGGTCTTCTTTCTTCTGCCGGTTCTTCTCCCTCTCCGCGGTATCTTCTGCACTTTTGTGGCGTCTTCTGCTCTTTTGCCGGGTCTTCTCCACTGTCTTCTCCCCTGTTCTTCTTCCCATGTTGACACAACGTGATCTCCCGGACTAATGGAGTCCATTTCTGCTTTAAACCTATGTGTTAATTGCATTGCACATCCCCTATGTATAATCATACTTATTAATATTGCTGTTTCAAATTTGGTGTGATTTATTCTTTGTAACCACCAGGTGGCATACGTAGACTTTTCAATCTGCACCCTCTTCTCTCTTTCCTTGCATCATTCAGTATGTCCTTGTATTAGCCATGTTGTAAGTATTGGCAAGGTTTTACTTTACAGTTTATTATCAGTTTATAATAAAGTCAACCTTTAAACACAGGAGACGTCATCATGAGTCTTGTTCAGTAAATCAGGACAACAGTGTAATAATAATAATATGCAGTCACCCAATACAACCCATCAAAAATCACATATCCCTGATCCATCTAGGAGAAAAACAGATCTCTGTCTTGCTTTACTGCTTTTTTCCCATTGCTCTTTCTTGAGTCACAAAACAAGTGTGGGCTGCTGCTGTTGATCTCTCCTTCTAAAAATGATCTTTGTCTGGCTTTCATGCTTATGCCTAGGCTTCGCTGACCTGGGAGAAATGTAGAAATAAGGAATTCTGACTTTTCTCCAGCTGTCTTTTGCTTGGCAGGTCTATGACTCAAAAGTTGTGAAGCCAGAGAAAGCGGATTTGCAAGGAGAAGCCAAGTACTCTTCATATCTATAATGTTACCCGTGTCTGTACAGTGTCACCTGCATAGATATGCTTTATATCTTATTAGACCTGATATGTTTACAGTATACAATCATTATATTAGTGGTCTGGTATCTCTAGCATACACATTATTATTATACAGGATTTATATAGCGCCGACAGTTTGCGCAGTGCTTTACAACATGAGGGCAGACAGTACAGTTACAATACACTTCAATACAGGAGGAATCAGAGCAGTGGTGTACCAAGGGGAGGGGCGGGGGTGCAGTCCACTCCGGGTGCCACACATTGGAGTGATGTCAGCCCAGGAGTGTTGAGTGTGGTTGATCCGGAGAGGAGATCACAGCAGGGTCATCTCAATGAGCAGGAGCCCCTGCACTTTTCCAGCTTTATAAACATCATATGGCGAAGTCCATTGGGTTGGCGGGGGGGCAGTGGTGCGGGGGAGGGTGGCTACCTGTCTCCCATGTCATCCAAGCATTCAGGCTGTCCCTTGGGGATCTTCAATATCTCCTGAAGCAGCCGGAGATGGTGGGGGGGGGGGGTGTGGCTGCCTCCTCCACTCCTTCCAAGGACTCATTCACTGGCTGATTCTGCAGCCAAAGGAGGAGAAAGAGGAGAGAACACAGGAGCCGCGGGTGTGTGCATCTCCAGCCATGCTGTAAGTCACCGAGCACACTTATAACTACATACAGCCTTAACCTGCTAGTATAATATCCTATGCTATCCAGACCTGCCACTATAATACCCTATACTACCCAGACCTGCCATTATAATACTCTATACCAACAAGACCTGCCACTGTAATAGCCTATACTACCCAGACCTGCCACTATAATGCCCTATACTACCCAGACCTGCCACTATAATGCCCTATACTACCCAGACCTGCCACTATAATACCCTATACTACCCAGACCTGCCACTATAATGCCCTATACTACCCAGACCTGCCACTATAATACCCTATACTACCCAAATCCCGCCACTATAATACCCTATACTACCGAAACCTGCGAGTATAATACCCTATACCGCCCTAACCTGCAACTATACTACCTTAACCTTCTTAATGGCACCCCATTCGTGGTGCGATTTTGCCTCGCGATAGATAGCGCTCCTGCTCCTTTTTAAGCATCAAGCTTTGTGTGCTGCAATTTTTTTCGCGCGGGGGGGGGGGGGGTTCCAGATATAGGATCCACTCTAGGTGCCAAATGCTCTAGGTATGCCCCTGAATCAGAGGGCCTTGCTCGTTAGATGACATTTGTTACATACAGCCTGTAGCACTAAACACTTGGCAGACATAAAACAATATTTAATACAGGTTGTATATTAAAAGAGGAATATGGCCAAAGCTTTTTTAGTCACGTGTGTGCACTTACTTTTGCACTCCTATGACCCAGAATCAGCTGAAAGCTGGCTAAAGGATATAAACCCTGTGTTAGCTTACAAAAGGATTGGACCCAAAGTTCCGCAGGTGAACGGGGCAGCATTGGGATATCTCCTTCAGCAAATGTCCTATAAAATGTGTAAGGCTCAAAAACAACTGGAATTGAGGAGACTGTAGAAAGTGAAGGGCTTGAAGATACAAAAATATATCCGATGAGGAATGCTGATATTCCTTTTGAAGACAGGGAAACGGAATTATTCTATAGTTCTTTTACTGAATCGGCCAGAAGTTAAAAGGTAACTCCACTTTCGTGGGGAAAAAAAATGATTAAATAAAAATAATAATAATAATAATATAGCATATACATGTCAACACAAGCCATATTGTAATTGAATGTTATTAAAAATTACCTTTCCTTTTCCATCTGCAGCACTGTCATTTTCTGTAAAATGCAATGCAATATGGCTACCTGGAGGCGCTCTGTACACAGATGGTGTACAGAACGCCCCCCAGATATGTAATTTCCTGCTTGTGTGATTGGCTCACTAATTTTCCCAGAAGTATTCACCAAGATACAAATCAGATTTTGAGCTTCCTCTGCAACAAAAATGTAACTTTAGTGAGATACTCTTAAAAGGAAACCACATCTAAGAGGGTGCAGAGCCTGCAACTTTCCTCATTAAAGTCCTGCAGGTGCAGCAGTTGCTTGATAGTTATAAAACCACTCCCATACAGATTCACTTAGCACATGGACACAGACAAACAAACAGCGTTTTATTCAGAATAACAAAAGGTAGGAATCTGCAACAAAGTTTGTTAAAATCCTTGCAATCTACAAAGATCGCCCACAGGGGAATGTTTTTTTCTCAACAAAAGTGGAGTTACTCTTTAAATGCCTTAAAGTATAACTAAAGGCAGAACCTTTTTTCATTGTTTTTAAAAGAGTGGAGATGGTATTAGAACATTGTTTTTATTGCAGTCTGTGTCCCCATTAAGGAGATTCAACCTCTCTCCTTGTCCTGTTTACTATTATCATTGAAAGTTAAAGTAAGAAAAAACAAAAACAAATTTTGGGTTGTCCCCAGAATAATAAAAGAGGGAAAATCTTCCAATTGGGACACTAGTTCTGGTGACCTGGGGGGGCCTCAAGGAATTCCCTTAATTTGCAGGGATTCCCTCTGGCTTTGTGTTTTGGCTGTGGGACAGAAAGTGAAGGGAAATTTCCCAAATGGGACACAGATGACAAGCAACTGACAGGGATTATAACCTACCCTTACTCTATCCAAAATTAAAAAAAGTTTTGCCTATAATTCTACTTTAACAACTTCAGCCCCGGAAGGATTTACCCCCTTCCTGACCAGAGCACTTTTTGCGATTCGGCACTGTGTTGCTTTAAATGACAATTGCGCGGTCGTGTGACATTGTAACCAAACAAAATTTTTTTTCCCACAAATAGAGCTTTCTTTTGGTGGTATTTGATCACCTCTGTGGTTTTTAATTTTTGCGCTATAAACAAACAAAGAGCGACAATTTTGAATAAAAAACAATATTTCTTACTTTTTGCTATAATATATATACAAAAATATATAAAAAAACAAATGTATTCATCAGTTTAGGCCAATATATATTCTTCCTCATATTTTTGGTAAAAAAAATTGCAATAAGCGTATATTGATTGGTTTGCGCAAAAGTTATTGCTTTTAAAAACGATGAGAATTCACTTATGGGTTTTTATTTTTTATTTTTTTTTACTAGTAATGGTGGCAATCTGCAATTTTTAGCGTGACTGCGTCATTGCGGCGGACATATCGGATACTTTTTTGGGACCATTGGCATCATTTATACAGCGATCAGTGCTATGAAAATGCACTGATTACTGTGTAAATGTCACTGGCAGGGAAGGGGTTAACACTAGGGGCGATCAAAGGGTTAACTGTGTTCCCTGCGATGTGTTACTAACTGTATAGGGGCTGGGCTGACTGGGTGAGGAGAGAGATCGCTGCTCCCATATACAGGGAATATACGATCACTCTCCTTCTCCCCTGTCAGTACGGGGATCCGCTTATTTACATACACAGATCCCCATTTTGTCACTGCCGGGGAGCGATTGCGGGTGGCCGGCGGACATTGAGTCCGCCCACCCACTCACTGGCTCCCCCACTAGCGTGTGAGCATGCCTCCAGCGACGTGCACACAACCACAATACTCGCTTCTGCACCCGCTGTCAGGTGACGGCGGTTCGCGCAGGTGAGCCATGTTGCCACCGTCAATCCATGGTGGGCGTCCGGCAACTGGTTAATTACTTCCCGCCTGCCATATATCAAAATTACGGCCGGAAAGTGGTTCTGTTATCCTGACTGGGCGTCTTATGACGTCCAGCAGGATAAGACGCGAATGCGCGCCCACGGGGTGCGTGCAGCGTGGCTATCGGTGGTGTGGTGTGTCGGTCTGACACACCACATCTTCGATCGAGGTAAAGAGGCTCTGAGGGAGGTTCTTTACCACGTGATCAGCTGTGTCCAATCACAGCTGATCACAGTGAAAACGGGAAAAGCCGTGTATTGGCTTTTCCTCCATTCGTGCTGGCAGACGCGAGTAGAGGAGAGCCGATTGGCTGCTCTCCTGACAGGGGGGTCTGCACTGGTTGATTATCAGTGCAGCCCCCCTGAAGATGCCCACCCAGGACCACCAGGGATGCCCACCCATGGCCACCAGGGATGCCCACCCATGACCACCAGGTAATTCCATTAGAGCCCATCAGGGATGGCAATCATTGTCCATTAGGGATGGCACGCTGTGTCCAGTAGTGATGCCTGGCAGCGCTTCTGATCAGTCCTGCCTATCAATGCCATCAATCAGTGTCACCCATCAGTGCCCTCCAGGGCCACCTATCAGTACCACCTATGAGTGCCCATCAGTGCCACCTATGAGTGCCCATCAGTGCCACCTATCAGCGCCCATCAGTGCTGCCTATGAGTGCCTAGCAGTGCCACCTATGAGTGCTCATTAGTGCCACCTATCAATGCCCATCAGTGCTGCTAATCAGTGCCGCCTATCAGTACTGCATATAAGTGCCTCATCATCAGTGCCACCTCATCAGTGCCAATCAGTGTGCCTCATCAGTGCCCATCAGTGCAGCCTCATCAGTGCCCATCAGTGAAGGAGAAAATATACTTATTTGCAAAGTTTTGTAACAGAAGTGCCCATCAGTGCCACCTATGAGTGCTCATCAGTGCCACCTATCAGTGCCCATTAGTGCTATTTATCAGTGCCCATCAGTGCTGCTTATCAGTGCCACCTATCAGTGCTGCATATAAGTGCCTCGTCATCAGTGCCACCTCATCAGTGCCAATCAGTGCTGCCTCATCGGTGCCCATCAGTGCAGCCTCGTCAGTGCCCATCAGTGAAGGAGAAAAGAGACTTATTTGCTAAATTTTGTAACAGACACAAAGAAAAACGTTTTTTTTTTCAAAGTTTTCCATCTTTTTTTATTAGTAGCGCAAAATATAAAAACCCCAGAGGTGATCAAACACCACCAAAATAAAGCTCTATGGGTAGGGGAACAAATGATAAAAAAATTGTTTGGGTACAGTGTCGCATGACCACACAATTGTCATCCAAAATGTGACAGTGCTGAAAGCTGAAAATTGGTCTGCTCAGGAAGGGGGGGGGGGGAGGGGGTGCCCAGTATTGAAGTAGTTAAGGATACAACAGCCTGTACATGCTCAACTCCAGGCCAAGGAAGTACAGATTATCAAACTCTCCTTGGCTTCTGGATGACTTTTCAAAGATTTGAAATGTAAAGTGGATTTGATCTGGAGAAAAAAGATTCAGCATTTTCAGACCTTCTTTTGTAAAGGGGTTAAATCATTCCACTGAGGGATTCACTTCTTGGGGCACCAGCACTGGATCACTGGAGTGGAGTTTTATTTTGCACCAAATACGTTAGAAACTGAGAGACTTTGCACTGCTTTGCATCATGTGCATTATTTATTAAGCTTGATTTGGAACTTATTCATCTATTAAAATGTTATATGTACTAAGTGGTCACTAATAAGATTGCACTTTGTCTACAATACTTTGTCTAATAGCACTATGTATTTCTTACCTGGATAGTTACATGTGCATATATTTGTTTGGGACAATCTTTTTTTATTTATTTATTTTATATTTGTATTATTTTAGTGTTGCTATTCATTTCTTTTAATCTAAAGATACCCATTAGAGTTTAAGGTCTAAGAAATAATCCCAGCTATCAGGTAATCCTCTGCTACCAGCATGCTTTAGTTGTTGCAGAATTCAGGATGGAACCCTAGCTTTATTTTTATACAGAAGCCTCTGTCGTTTCTGTAATTTTACCTTCGTGATGGGGAAAGTAAGCAGAGGAGATCTGCAAAGATATACAAATCTAGGAACCAGATCTTCATAGCTTATATCCTGCCAAACTAGGAAATTCTGTACTTGTCACACAAATGCAAATCTGTGTATAGGAAATTTAGCAGTGCCTTAAGGCAAACTGCTTTGATATACTTCGGTGGGAAAACGTTTAAGCTTGTTAGCCAACCTTATTTCAGCATTAATGATTACCCAGTGTAATTAAATAGAGGACAACCATACAAAATAGAGTTGTTTTATCTTAAAACACTAATATTGTAACTAGTATTAGTTTAATTATCTAAATGTTGAAAAGTATGGGAAGGGTAAATATAATTTTTAAAGAGGGACCAAAACAGAAAAAAACTGGTAGTTTGAAGTTTAAAGTTTATGCAGGTTGGAACAGCGAAGAAAGCTGGCGTCTAGACAAGGCTCATAGACTGCGAAACAAGCTAACGAGTTTCCTCTTAGTGGCAGCTCTTAGTCATAGACTTGATGTGGGCTCTAGGGCTTGGGAATTTACACAAGTGTGCCAACATGATAAGAGTACTGCTACTTGTAATTGTAAAACTAGAAAGAGTGGGACTCAAAGTGATTTGTATTAGAAACTTTCAACCAAATTGTTGTTCTGAAATTTTAGTCTATGCCCAAATATGTACCCTGCTCTTAACAGATATAACTTGTCTTTAACCCCTTCCTTACCGGGCACTTAAACCCCCCTCCTGCCCAGACCAATTTTTGGCTTTCAGCGCTGTCGCATTTTGAATGACAATTGCGCGGTCGTGCGACGTTGTACCGAAATAAAATTTGCGTCCTTTTTTTCCCACAAATAGAGCTTTCTTTTGGTGGTATTTGATCACCTCTGCGTCATTTCTGATCGCCGCTATAAACAAAAAATGAGCGACAATTTTGCAAAAAAGAACAATATTTTTTACTTTTTGCTAAAGTACAAATCCATTAAAAAAAATATTCATCAGTTTTGGCCGATATATATTCTTCTACATATTTTTGGTAAAAAAAAAATCGCAATCGGCGTATATTGATTGGTTTGCGCAAAAGTTATCGCGTCTACAAACTGGGAATTGATTTATGGCGTTTTTATTATTTTTTTTTTTCTTTCGAGATAAACACCCTTTTTTTCCTGCGTTTAAAATAAAGCCATGTTGCAGCGTGCTGGCGCGTTAACAGTAAGTTTTACGCTGTCGCGACTTTCGGTTTTTAACCAGACCCGTCCTCCCCCC
>BLSH010161114.1:144728-158206 GCA_018402905.1 Glandirana rugosa | reverse complement strand
GTTTGCATGTTTTAGTCGTCCCCTAGTTTATGAAAAAAGGGAGTGACATGGAACGTATACTTATCCATGAGTAACGTTTCAATTTGAAGTGGTGTAGGTGATTCGAGACTTCGTTTAAGGAAACCTTTCCCGTGGAAGAAAACGTTTCACTTGTCGGATAAACGGAAATCATTTAGTTGAGGAAATAGAGTTTGTAAGTGAGTGTCATTCTTCAAGACTAAAAAAAAAGAAATGTAATAGGAATTATACTAACTTGTATACTTCATATGTCCGATATGGTGTAACGTGATACGGTGGTTAGATTATACAAAAGTCCGTGACCTTCGACCTTTTCCTCTGTGTAAATTGGTGAGGTCTAGGGCGCGCGAGGAGCGCGCACAGGGGGCGACGTCCATGGACGTCGTCCCGGCATTCCAGATCCGCGCTGGAGCCGTACTATGGCAATAGCGCGGATCTGGAGTGGTTAAATGTGTCTCCTTTTCCAGCTTCCAGTGCCTGAAAACATATTAGATTGGTGGCATAGTGCAATGTGGTATAGCCTGTATACTTCATATGTTCAATCATATTAAGGATAATGTAAAGAAAAAAAAATCAGAACTTCTTACTGTGAGTGAATGTTTGAGATAAAGGAGTTGATTTACTAAAGGCAAATAGGCTGTTCACTTTGCAAAAGAAGGTGCCCTTTCCAAAGGAATTTGCTTCAGAGCTTAGTGGATGTGGTGAAGTTTAACTTTGCAATGAGTACCTATTCATATGCAAGGTACAGTGAGGGAAAAAAGTATTTGATCCCCTGCTGATTTTGTACGTTTGCCCATTGGCAAAGGAATTATCAGTCTATAATTTTAATGGTATGTTTATTTTAACAGTGAGAGACAGAATAACAACAAAAAAAAATCCAGAAAAAAGCATTTCAATAAAGTTGCAAATTGATTTGCATTTTAATGAGTGAAATAAGTACAGTATTTGACCCCTTCACAGAACATGACTTAGTACTTTGTGGCAAAGCCCTTGTTGGCAATCACAGAGGTCAGATATTTCTTGTAGTTGGCCACCAGGTTTGCACATGTCTCAGGAGAGATTTTGTCCCACTCCTCTTTGCAGATCTTCTCCAAGTCAAGGTTTCAAGGCTGACGTTTGGTAACTCGAACCTTCAGCTCCCTCCACATATTTTCTATGGGATTAAGGTCTGGAGACTGGCTAGGCCACTCCAGGACCTTAATGTGCTTCTTCTTGAGCCACTCTTTTGTTGCCTTGGCTGTGTGTTATGGGTCATTGTCATGCTGAAATACCCATCCGCGACCAATTTTCAATGCCCTGGCTGAGGGAAGGAGGTTCTCACCTAAGATTTGATGGTACTTTGCCCCATCCATCCTCCCTTTGATATGGTGAAGTTGTCCTGTTCCCTTAGCAGAAAAACATCCCCAAAGCATTATGTTTCAACCTCCATGCTTGACGGTGGGGATGGTGTTCTTGGGGTCATGGGAAGCATTCCTCCAAACACGGCGTTGAGTTGAGTTGATGCCAAAGAGCTCAATTTTGGTCTCATCTGACCACAACACTTTCACCCAGCTCTTCTCCGAATCATTCAGATGTTCATTAGCAAACTTCAGACGGGCCTGTACATGTGCTTTCTTGAGCAGGGGGAACTTGCGGGCGCTGCAGGATTTCAGTCCTTCACGGCATAGTGTACTGCTGTTTTCTTGGTGACTATGGTCCCAGCTGCCTTGAGATCATTGACAAGATTCTCCCATGTAGTTCTGGGCTGATTCTTCACCATTCTCATGATCATTGAAACTCCATAAGGTAAGATCTTTCATGGAGCCCCCAATCGAGGGAGATTGACAGATATTTTGTGTTTCTTCCATTTGTGAATAATTACACAAACTGTTGTCACCCTCTCACTAAGCTGCTTGGCAATGATCTTGTAGCCCATTCCAGCCTTGTGTAGGTATACAATCTTGTCCTTGACATCCTTGGACAGCTCTTTGGTCTTGGCCATGGTGGAGAGATTGGAATCTGATTGATTGATTGCTTCTGTGGACAAGTGTCTTATATACAGATAACAAGCTGAGATTAGGAGCACTACCTTTAAGAGAGTGCTCCTAATCTCAGCTCATTACCGGTATAGGAGACACCTGGGAGCCAGAAATATTGCTGATTGATAGGGTATCAAATACTTATTTCACTAATTAAAATGCCATTTTTGCTTGCATGCGATTAGATGATGGAAGTCGGTAGATCATCAGCTTATTCACTGAGCTATGGGACAAATTTCATTGCAGAGCACATCTTCCCTTGCAAAGTAAACAGCCTATATGCCTTTAGTAAAGCAACCCCAAACACTTCACCTAACTTTACATTATAGTAAATCAATTCCAGTTTTAAGATAAAATGTAAGTATAAGACTGAATGATTTATTGCATAGAAAAAAATACATATTTGGGGGGAACACCCTACCAAACGCATGGTGCTGTTGGTAAAAACCAATAGACAAAAAACGCATATTACAGCGCACACATGATATATACTCCTACCAGGCTGTTTAAAAGCATCTAAACATATATAGCAAAAAATGCAAAAATACGGGGGTTTGGTCACACTAAATGGCCATGAAGTGCTTAAGCCCACTGACTGCTGCAAAGTACCCCGTTTTTACCAGTGGGTCCTACACTAACCTTAGAGTGAATGCTCCTATCTCAAACCATGGAAGCCAACGCCTCTCTTTATGGGAGACCAGAGGACACATCCCATGGATCAGGTGGACACTGATTGGGGGTAATTAAGGAGGATGGGGTTCTCCAGCCCAAAAGGTCTGGTCAGGACCTCTCAGCATACAAAAAAATACAGGACCCACTGGTAAAAACGGGGTACTTTGCAGCAGTCAGTGGGCTTAAGCACTTCATGGCCATTTAGTGTGACCAAATCCCCGTATTTTTGCATTTTTTGCTATATACGTTTAGATGCTTTTAAACAGCCTGGTAGGAGTATATATCATGTGCGCGCTGTAATATGCGTTTTTTGTCTATTGGTTTTTACAAGCAGCACCATGCGTTTGGTAGGGTGTTCCCCCCAAATATGTATTTTTTTGTATGCTGAGAGGTCCTGACCAGACCTTTTGGGCTGGAGAACCCCATTCTCCTTAATTACCCCCAATCAGTGTCCACCTGATCCATGGGATGTGTCCTCTGGTCTCCCATAAAGAGAGGCGTTGGCTTCCATGGTTTGAGATAGGAGCATTCACTCTAAGGTTAGTGTAGGACCCACTGGCAAAAACGGGGTACTTTGCAGCAGTCAGTGGGCTTAAGCACTTCATGGCCATTTAGTGTGACCAAACCCCCGTATTTTTTCATTTTTTGCTATATACGTTTAAATGCTTTTAAACAGCCTGGTAGGAGTATATATCATGTGTGCGCTGTAATATGCGTTTTTTGTCTTTTTGTTTTTACAAGCAGCACCATGCGTTTGGTAGGGTGTTCCCCCCAAATATGTATTTTTTTGTATGCTGAGAGGTCCTGACCAGACCTTTTGGGCTGGAGAACCCCATCCTCCTTAATTTCCCCCAATCAGTGTCCACCTGATCCATGGGATGTGTCCTCTGGTCTCCCATAAAGAGAGGCGTTGGCTTCCATGTTTTGAGATAGGAGCATTCACTCTCCCCAAACCAGTGTGATTTACCGGTACTTCACGAATTCGGGTGACTGACGACGTTTCATGGGGCAAAAATGGTCACCCAGGATGTGATTGGAATCTCACTTACGAGGATAGAGTTTTGTACCTTCGGTTGCGGAGAGAAATACCCTCTGGTCTCCTGTGTAGGGTACCTAGTCCACCTGTGACTAACCCCCTTTAATTCCTCCTACCCCAAGAGGTCGGGTTTTCCAGACCAGTCCTGGAGAGTCGTATGTTTTTTTATGTATAAACCCCCCTTGTGGGATGGTTTGCGTACCACGACGAACATTTTTGTTTTTCTGTTTTTTGCGTATAATGTCGCGTGTGTACTATATATGAGGATGGTCCGACAAATTTTCGTAGATTTGCATATATCGTTTTTTACGTTTTTATGCCCCCAATAGTGTGACCAAACCCCCGTATTTTTGCATTTTTTGCTATATACGTTTAGATGCTTTTAAACAGCCTGGTAGGAGTATATATCATGTGTGCGCTGTAATATGCGTTTTTTGATTTATTGCATAGGTCTTGCAGAAGGGTCCCACACATATTCTTCCAAAGGTTTCAACTTTTACTCCCCAGATGCTCTGTTGCTCAGTCACCCATAAATACTCAGTGCTCTAAGAATGGAAGAGCATGATCACGGGACAGAGTAATCAACACTGCATGTTCTGGCACCTTCTAAAACTGAGTTTACAAAGGGTTTGACTCCTGGAGCAACAGATGGCAAAGTAAAAGGAGTAATGATTTCAGTTATGTTTAATGTTTGTTTAGTCCACGGTGGCCTTTCTCTGCCATGCTTCTTCTGTAGAAAATGAAGGAACATTGGAGACACAATGGTGTATGCCAACATTTGTAAGTAACAGTTTCTGGACCCAACATTTTTCTCAACTCCAGTGACCATCCATCTGAAAGTGTCACAATTGTTGCACCATGATAATAGGGAGATTACATAATATATTCAGGTTATGGCACCAATATCTCCATAGATTGTCATTTTTTTTTAGATGTGAATGAGCATTAGGACAATATAAGAACCTATCAAACCCCTACTCCAGGAAGAAAGATGTGGAGAACAGAGACAGGGCAGAGGACAAAGATAAGAAAATCCCACTATGGAAACGCAGATTGAATAGTAAAATGTTTTAGAAGTTAGGTGATTATTGAAGAGGTATGGATCATGAGAAAATTTTACACGGGGAACTGGGTACCATGAAACCCGTGGATTGATGATTTTAGCTTTCCACAGTTTGTTTAATTGCAATATTGCATATTATTGCTTATGATCTTTGTGTACCAGGGTGAAATGTTTTATCCACAATATAATTAGGAAGCTGAGCTTAAAACGCTGAGGCTAATTAAACAGAGGATTTGAGAAATTTCACACAATCAATTTTGTGACTATCCACTTCAATTATCCAATCGTGTGGAAAGAAAATCCCTGATTATTTATTCTATTTGCACACAATGGCATACGTGAATTCTCACGCAACATATGTATGAATATTCTCAAATCCTTTGGTAAATCAGCCAACAGTGATATGAATTCATAAAATAAGATGTCTGGTTAAGCAGCTGAGTCCTATAAGTCTATCTTGTTATGTGTTATCCAACCCACTGTTACTATATGTCTAACATGGTTACTATAGTAGATACCATTTGTAAATGTGTAAATGTGCATTTGTAATATGAGATTACATTCAATGCTATCTCTACTGTCTGTAAATAACAGTACTGAAAGAGACAGTCTTATAAGGCAATATTTTTCCATTACCCCCTTGTATGTAAAAGTGTATGCATGCATTTCTGTGACAGCAGTAAGGCTTCATGTACAAAAATGTTTTTCCATTAAAAAAGCCTGCAAACGGAACGTGGCTAAATGCAAGTTACCGCGTTTAGACGCGTTTATAAGCTGTTATTTTCCCGAAACTTGTGGCAAAATATAAAATATTCCATGGACTCAACATACCTCTCAGCAAATAGCTTGGGGTGTCTACTTTCCAAAATGGGGTCATTTGGGGAGGGGGGGGGGGTTGAATTGTCCTGCCATTTTGTACCCAACATCACCTACTCTTCTAACCACTTGAAACACAAAGTCATTTCTTACACTTTTTGTTTACATGAAAACATTTTTTTTTTTTTGCTATAACAATACTTTGAACCCCCAAACATTATATATTTTTAAAGCAGAGGCCCTACAGATTAAAATGGTGGGTGTTGCAATTTTTTTCACAAAGTATTTGCGCAGCAATTTTTCAAATGCCATTTTTGGGAAAAAAACATTTGAATTTTAATGCACAAAAACACACTATATTGCCCAAATGTTTGTTGAAATATAAAAGATGATCTCATGCCGAGTACATAGACACCAAACATGACATGCTTTAAAAATTATACACAAACTATATACATTTTTAAAAGCCTTTACAGCAGTGGTTCTCAACTCCGGTCCTCGGGACCCACCAACAGGCCAGATTTTAAGTATTACCTTGGGAAGATGCAGACTAGAATACTGCAATCACTGAGCAGCAAATTATATCACCTGTGATGTATTTCAGTTATCCTGCAAACCTGGCCTGTTAGTGGGTCCCGAGGACCGGAATTGAGAACCACTGCTTTACAGGTTACCACTTTAGATTTGCAGAGGAGGTCTACTGCTAGAATAACTGCCCTCGATCTGACGTTCGTGGTGATACCTCACATGCATGGTGCAATTGCCTGAGAAAATCACTCAAAGACCAGCAACATACTAGTACGTCGCTGGTCCTTGTTGGGCATATGCTGTAATGTTCTTTTATTTCAAGCAGCCTGTGGGTTAAATGGAAAAAAAAAGAATCACTCAGTGGGTATGCCCACCATTAACCACTTCAATACAGGACGTTTATACCCCCTTCCTGCCCAGACCAATTTTCAGCTTTCAGCGCTCTCACAACTTCAATGACAATTACTCTCGCATGCTACACTGTACCCACACAAAATTTTTATCATATTTTCCACACAAATAGAGCTTTCTTTTGGTGGTATTTAAGAACCTCTGGGTTTTTTTATTTTTTGCGACATAAGTGAAAAAATTGCAAAAATTTTGAAAATAAACCACTTTTTTTTTAGTTTCTGTGATAAAATTTTGCAAATAAGTAATTTTTGTTCAGAAATTTGGGCCAAAACCTATACTGCTACCTATCTTTGGTAAAAATAACCCAAATAAGTGTATATTGTTTGGTCTGTCTGAAAGTTATAGAGTCTACAAGCTATGGTGCCAATCATTAAAAATTGATCACACCTGATGCACCGATGGCCTATCTCAATTCTTGAGGCCCTGAAATGTCAGGAATGTACAAATACCCCCCAAATTACCCCCCTTTGAAAAGTAGACATTCCAAGGTATTTAGTAAGAGGCATGGCAAGTTTTTTGAAGTTGTACTTTTTTCCCACAATTCTTGGGAAAATTAAGAAATTAGTATTTTTTTTTTTTTTTTGCACAAAATTGTCATAACAACAAGTTATTTCTAAAACACAGCATATGCATACTTCAAATTACATACATAAATAAATACATTCTGCTACTCGCCCTGAGTATGGCGATACCACATGTGTGAGACTTTCTCACAGCCTGGCCTAGCCACATCCAACATGCAGGGAGCAACGTCATGCATTCTAGGAGCAGAATTTTCACATCTAATTTCCTAACGACCTATTGCATGTTTGAAGGCCCTGGAGCACCAGGACAATGGAATTGGTTCATTTTTTCCCACAAGTCTTCGAAAAACGTGGAAAGAAAATGGAAACGCTTTTATTTTTACACAAAGTGGTCAATTTATAAGATATTTCTAACACATAGCATGTACATAGCAAAAATTAACCCCCAAAATATATTCTGCTACTCATCCCGAGTATGGTGATACCACATGTGTGAGACTTTTACACAGCCTGACCACAGAGAGGTCGAACATGCAGGGAGCACTGTCAGGCATTCTAGGAGCAGAAATTTCACATCTAATTTCCTAACGACCTATTACACTTTTGAAGGCCCTGGAGCACCAGGACAATGGAATTACCCACAAAATGACCCCATTTTGGGAAGCAAACACCCCAAAGTATATTCTGTGAGGCATTATGAGTCATTTGAATTGTTCATTTTTTTTCACAAGTCTTCGAAAAATGTGGAAAGAAAATGAAAACGCTTTTATTTTTACACAAAGTGGTCAATTTATAAGATATTTCTAACACATAGCATGTACATAGCAAAAATTAACCCACAAAATATATTCTGCTACTCGCCCAGAGTATGGCGATACCACGTGTGAAACGTTTTCACACCCTGGCCACATAGAGAGGTCCAACATGCAGGGAGCACCGTCAGGCGTTCTAGGAGCATAAATTACACATAAAATTTCATTCATACCTATCACACTTTTGAAGGCCCTGGAGCACCAGGACAGTGGAATTACCCCCAAAATGACCCCATTTTGGAAAGAAAACACCCGAGGTATATTCTATGAGGCATGGGCTGCAGACAGGTACTCAGGTATTCTGATGGGCTGCAGATAGGTACTTGGGTACTTTGATTGGCTGGAGACAGGTACTCGGGTAATCTGATGGACTGGTAAAAGGTACTTGGGTACTCTGATGGGCTGCAGATAGGTACTCAGTTACTCAGATCGGTTGGTGACAGGTACTCGGGTAATCTGAAGGGCAGGTGACAGGTACTCGGGTATTCTGATGGGCAGGTGACAGGTACTCAGGTGGGCAGGTGACAGGTAATTTTATAATTTTATTGGCTCTTTACCCCGATCGGGGGGGGACACGACCCCCCGCCACACGATCGATCCGCGATCACCACTCTGCGGGCCCGCAGTAGCGGCGAGAAGCATATGACGTCGGCCCGATGTCATTTTACTATAACTCGGTAAGGAACTGGTTAAAAAGACGCCCTTCATCCACCCACTTCTAATGGTGGGCATAGCCCCTTTTTAAAAATATAGACCGGAGCAAAGGGGCAATCCACCCCAATTTCCACCCACTGCCCACATGCTCCAGTATATATGCTCTTTTTTAAACTGTGGTGGTGATATCACCTCCAACAGCGTTGGAATCACTTCTTTATGTATGGTGGGAGCAAACGCTGTTGTTTTTACCATGAATAAATCAGTGCTGCAGCTGAATGGCGTACCTGAAAAGCAAAAAACGATTAATAAGGCTGGGTTCACACTATCTGACAAAAAAACGGTCACACTTTTGATTCAACTTTGCCCTGTAGCATCGGTCTTACTTCGGTCCTACTTCTATTCAACTTGAATGAACAAGATAAGATTTTGCTCCGACTTTGAGATAGTGACTTGTCCTTTGACCAATCAAAACAATCCCAGTGTGAGATAAATTCCTTTTACTGCTGCTGTAATCACCAAGTCGGATGTCACAAGTCAGATGGTTAGAACAAGGATCCGACTTTGATCCTACTTCAATGATATTCAATGGGCTGAAGTAGGACCAAAGTCGGAACAAAGTAGTACAGGAAACTTTTTCAAGGTTGGACTGACTTGTGTCGGAGCAGTTAAGACGGCTCTCATAGTGAAACATTGATTTTGTGACGTAATGCGACTTGTGCTCACAATGTCGGTCCACTTGTCGGACAAGTGTGAACCCAGCCTAAAACACAGTAACATAAAAAATTACATTCCTGCTAAGAAGAAAACATTATAAAACATTACAGGAAAACATTATAAAAACATTACATACCTGCAAAGAAAACATGATAAAAAACAGTAACAAAACATAACAGGTATGCATAAAAAAAACATTAACAATAGAGAGAGCAATAGAAAGAGAATAGAAAGAAAACAGAGATAGCAAAACAAGAAACGAACAACTGTTTTTGGCTTTTATTATTTTATTTTTTTTTTTTTAGTTTTTATAACTTTTTTTTTTTGTTTACATTTTTTCCTCTTTTTTTCTGGTACGCCATTTTTTTTTTTTTATTAGCCTCATGCACACAGGACGTTTTTTGCCTGTTTTACAGCTGTTTTACAGCAGCTGTTTTTAGCTGCAGACGTTTTTTTCTACAGTCAATAAACTCTCCATCGTGTTATCCTATGTGTTCATGCACACACAGGCTGTTATCAACTGTTTTTAGCAGTGACGTTTTTGAGCTGTAAAAAAAACCCAAGACCAGTGGGTTCTGAGAGACGTTTTTTCAGCTGTAAAAACGTTCAAAAAGGCTAAAAAAAACACACAAAAATGTGTCTAAACGTCGATCCCCAATGTTTTTGGATGTTTTAGATCAATTGAGGAAAAAAAAAAAAAACGTGAAAAAAACGTGAAAAAAGCGCACAAAAACGCCAGTTATATAACGCTAATAACAGCTGAAAAAAATCACTGATAAGCTACTGACGTTTTTTGGACGTTTTTTAACGTCCTGTGTGCATGAAGCCTAAAGGTTAGGGTCTCTAAAAATGCGGTGACATCTTTAGAGACCCTGTGACAGTGTGCCCTATTCCTGTGTAGTTATCATGGATCTGCACTAGCAATTCAGGTCCTGTCTGTTTGCTTACCTCTCTGCTCTGTGTTTCAGCTTAGGGACTGAGCCCTCACACCTGAATGATTAAGTAATCTCTATTGCTCCGCCCACAGGAAAGAGTACTTAACTCCGTGTAGTGCAAGCCAAGCCTTGCCAGAGCAATAGTGTGTCTAGGCTCCCTATGTGTGTGGTCCTGCCTTGTGCTAAATTTTGTTTCCGTGTACCGATCCTTGGCCTGCACTCTTGACTATTCCTGCCTGCCTGATACCCTGACCTTTGGCTTGCCTTCCTGACTTACCCTTAGCCCTGCCTGCTGCCTCCTATCCACCAGAAGCCAGCCGTGAGCGTGAGCTGGGGGCCGCAACCTGGAGTCAGCTGCAGCGAAGTCCATCCTCACCATCAGAGGCTCTGGTGAATACCTGCTGGCTCTTAGACTCCACGCCCTGGGGAATCTTATGCTCTAGCTCTCAATGCAATCCGTGTCAGTGCTCCAGTGTCCCTGCTTTCCTGAACCATCCAGAGCTCTATCCGAAGCGGTCAGCCGAAGGGTTCACTACCTTTCCAGTGCGCTCCTAATACCAATGGAGTGCATCTATCACCTGGACTCAGGTGTCCTGACAGTTTGCTCTGGCCATAGACCCGGCTGATGTGCCTCTGCCTGCCATTGATCAGCTGCAAGGCATAGTCCACAGACTCGAGACCCACGAATCTAATCAGACCCAGGTGATGCGATTCCTCCAGGATTTGGCTTCCCGCTTTGAACAGCTTCAGGCCTCCTTAGGACCTCCGGCTTGACAACCTCAACCGCAGCCTGCTGCTACGTCGGTTCCCATCACAGTCAGGGCCATGGACCCTTTGCACTTACCAGCTCCATCCCGTTACAATAGACCCGCTTTCCTGAACCATCCAGAGCTCCATCCGAAGTGGTCAGCCGAAGGGTTCACTACCTTGGCGTTGCACTCCTAATACCAACGGAATGCACCTGTCACCTGGACTCAGGTAACCCGACAGTAGTGCTGTACCCTACGCTAATACTCAACTAGTGTATGGTAGCACTGGAAACAGTCACCGATGCAAAGACCAGGCTGGTCAGGACAGGAGCGACAATAATAACAGGTGTCACGCCTGTATCCGCTTCATCGGGAGACAACAACATCTTTTTTGGGGGGCTCGGTTAGTAGGGGTACCAGGAACGGCATGCAGAAAATGCCACCCATGCAGCCGGCTCACTACATTTGGATTCGGAACATGGGGTGCAGCACCATCTGGAAAAAGAAGGACTCTGATGATCTCTTCCTGGAATTTAAGGAGAGATCCAGTCCGTCCTGACACTTTGTGTAGCACATAAGCGTTCAGCATAGCCAATTGGAATAAGTATACAGACACTTTTTTGTACCAGCGTCTGGCCTTATGGGCAATTAAGTATGGCACCAATAACTGGTCGTTGAGGTCCACCCCTCCTATATTTTGGTTATATTCGTGGACACAGAGAGGTTTCTCCACAACAACTGCGTGAATGAAGGAAAGAACTAAAACATTCTTTGTATCCCTCCACTTCACAGCGAGCAAATTACTACTTCTCAAGCAGGCTCTCTCCTCCAGTCTAAGTTGGGATTCTACCAGCCGTTGGGGGAAGCCCCAGTGATTAGATCGCACTATGCCACATGCGCCAATTTGATAATCAAACAGTTGACTAAAAGGTGGCACGCTTGTGTAGTAATTGTCCACGTACAAATGGTACCCCTTTCTGTATAAGGGTGACACCAAGTTCCACACAATCTGGCCAGCGCTCCCTATGTAGTCTGGGCATCCTTCCAGCTCCACGTGGCTATCTTTTCCCTTGTAAACCATAAAACTACATGTATAGCCTGTGGCCCTGTCACAGAGCTTATACATCTTGACCCTTATCTGGCACACTTGCTGGGGAGAAACTGTTGGAAAGCAAGACGGCCAGAAAATGTAATCAGGGACTCATCTACGCAGACAACTTGGTTGGGAATAAACAAGGCTGCGAATTGTGTGTTGAAGTGGTTTACGAGGAGCCGGATTTTGTGGAGCCGATCATATTCAGGGTCATCTCGTGGACGACAGAGTTCATTATCGCTGAAGTGCATAAACCGCAGGATCTGCTTGTATCGTGCCCTCGCCATGGAAGCAGAGAACACAAGCATATGGTGAATTGGGTCAGTGGACCAATATGACTGCAACTCCGATTTTTTAGTTATGCCCATGTTGAGGGAAAGGCCCAGAAAGGTCTTAAATTCAGAAACCGTAATTGGTTTCCAGTCTCTGGCAAGTGACGAATGGGGATTAGCGGTGATGAATTGACCAGCATAGAAATTGCTTTGGTCCACAATAGATCTATAGAGATCTTCAGTGAAAAACAGCAATTGGGTTGCCAATCAGTGTTTGCAAGCGTGTCAGGAAGGACACTATGGACTCTGTGGGCCTGTGTTTGTCTTCGTCATCATGGCTGGGGGACACTACTTGTCCTAGCCACACCAGCTAGAACTGCACTTATGGGACTTACCACATCACCAAGTGTTACTGCAGTGCTGGTTTGTGTCTAAACAGGATGTATTAGGCCGCTGGTGCTTGCCAGTTCACCAGAAGGAGTAGCGGCACTAGTACTGGCTCTCTGCTCCATACAAGAGCCCTGCGGTTCTTGCACCTCAGCGAACGCAGAATGGGATCGGGTACGCCTGACCTTAGCAGGGACCACAACTCCGTCTTCAGAGCTATCTGACAGGGTGCCGCTGCTGTCTACGGGTTCGTATGCTGAGCCTGAATCTGACAGTGAGGCTTTCCCATCGCTCTCATCTGTCATGCTCAGCAACACATAGGCCTCTTCACTAGTGTACCTCGAATTGGACATGTTGGACCCTAAATGTATAAGTACACTAGTATGACTCACAAGCAAAAAAGCGCACCTGGTTGTCAGAGCCTGTTTCAAGTCGCTACCAAAATCACTGTCAGCTTTCGCAGGGATCGGGTGTGATCTCTGCGAATGCTGCAGATATGTGTGTTGTGTTTGCACTTGGGTGGGCTGGGCTGGGTGGAGGGGCTAAACGCAGGTGCTAGCAGGTATCTGGGCTGATCCCGCTAATGCTGCGTTTTTATAACACTAATCTAGTGTAATATATATCTTATCAGATCACAGATATTGTTCTGTTAAGATAATATGCTACTAACTGACCTATCTAGGTGTATATATGCGTGTCAGAGTACCTGTACTAATCTGACCCTGCTGGGGATTGCCGCTGCCCTAACGCACACTACAAACTAAGGTCACCGC
>BLSH010161114.1:104728-142228 GCA_018402905.1 Glandirana rugosa | reverse complement strand
TGTGCATGTTTTCCCTGTGCCTGCGTGGGATTCCTCCAGGTACCCCGGTTTCCTCCCACACTCCAAAGACATGCTGGTAGGTAAATTAGATCCTGTCTAATTTGGCCCTAGTATATGTATGAATGTGAGTTAGGGACCATAGATTGTAAGCTCCTTGAGGGTAGGGGCTCATGTGAATGTACAATATATATGTAAAGCGCTGCGTAAATTGACAGCACTATATAAGTACCATAAATAAATACACTGAATGCAGCGTATTATATATACCATACTGTACATATATATTCCTACACTGACTGTATATACTGTATACTACATGCCACTGCCTAACCTTTTGCTATCTCCGCAAATGTTTTCACTGTATTCGGCCGCTGTGTAAGTGGCCTTATATAGTGTGGGCATGGACTCAGACCTGCTGAGCAATAATTGGCCAAAGGCACCCTGCCTTTGGCCAATCATGGCTCTCACAGCAGAGGATGCCGTGATTGGCCAAAGCACACAGGTCATGTGTATGCTTTGGCCAATCAGCGGACGGCATTCCCCCACAGTTTCACTGCATTATGGGCCGCTCGAATTTCCCATGAACGCCCCATAATGTTCAGGATTCAGCGAACCCCCGATGTTCGAGTCGAACATATGTTTGACTCGAATCGGGGACCATCCCTATTGACCAAGGATTACATCACGAGACACTTTTTTAACATAAAAGACTGGACAAAAAAAGTCTCAATTTTTAAAAACATTTTACACATTTTAGGTGAATGGGTATGATGTACCCAATACCCATTCACATAGGGGGGGCTGGATCTGGTGGCCCCCTTGTTAATGGGGGTTTCCACATTCCAATCAGCCCCCCAACCGCAGACCCCAACAACCACAGTTGTCGGGAAGAGGCTCTTGTCCCAGTCAATATGGGGACAAGGTGCTTTGGGGTGGGGGAGCGCAGAGTCCCCCCACCCCAAAGCACACACCCCCTCATGTTAAAGGCATGTGGCCTGGTTTGGTCCAGGAGGGGGGGGCTCACTGGTCCCCCCATCCTGACCTCCAGGCTGCATGCTCAGAAAGGGTCTGGATTTTGGGGGGATCCCCCCGCCATTTTGGAAAAAAAAATTCCCCTTTAAAATCCATCCCTGAGCCAAAGGGCTTGGTATGGATTGGGGGGATAATACATTATAGCCACAAGCAAGTTGAAATTACATTTTTGATCAATGTAGGGGAGGATGTGGGAGCTATATTTGGTGTGGGTGGGGTTCATGGATTTGTGTATTTGGCATCACCACACAATTGCTTCCAGCCCATGTGCACACAGCACTTCCTGTTTACAGCCACATTACACTTCCTGCTGATGTATATCTGTAAGGACCATGCAAATATAAATGAGAAGACGACTTATCAGTGCTGGTTCACACTAGTGCAATGTGGGAACCCTGCAAATCCACTGCATGCTCCTGAATTGCACCTGACTCGCATGGCAGTTCACACTGCTATATGCAAACTGAGGGGAATGTCAATGCAAAGTTAATGACACCTCAATTTCAGCTCGCATATCGCAGTGTGAACTGCCAGTTTGGACATGAATTGGATCGCATAAGTATGAACACCCATGCGATCAGATTCTGGTTCCGACGCAAAAAAGGCCATGTGCGAGTTTAGCCCGACTGTGATGCAATTTGAGCCTTACTAGCTGTATGGCTGAAATCGCATAACACAGATATCACATGTCATGTCATGTCATGTAATGCATTGCGTTGCAAATCACATTCGATATCGCACCATTGTGTACCGGGCCTGAGGGCGGATCACACTGCACAGTTTTCCGAAATTGCATATGATTTGCACTGAAAATCACATGTGATCTCTGTGCGATGATATTTCATCAGTAGGACCAAACTCGCACAGGACCTTTTTTGGTTCTGCGTCACAATAGGAACACATGGGTGTTCACACACATGCAATCTGATTCCTGTCGGAGTTTGCAGTGCGATCTGCAAACTGATTTGGGGGTGTTCACTTCTATTGACACTCCCAGCAGTTTGCATATGGCAGTATGAACTGCCTGCGAGTCAGGTGCAGTGCAGGAACCCTGAACCCTTTGCGGGGTCACGCATCGCACCCGACTTAGACAGTTCACACTGCCATATGCAAACTGCTGGGAGTATCAATAGAAAGCTAATGACACCCCCAAATCAGTTTGCAGATCGCACTGCAAACTGCAAATTTGGACAGGAATCGGATTGCATGGATGTGAACACCCATGTGATCTGATTCTGCTGCGTAACAAAAAAGGGTCCTGTGTGAGTTTGGTCAGGATATGATGCAAATTCAGCCATACTATCTGTATGGCTGAATCTGTATAACACAGATCGCATGTGATTTGCACTGCAGTGCGGATCACATCCGATCTCCGACACCGCAGCAGTGTGAACCGGCCCTAAGGAAGGTAATCCACTTCCCCAAAACCACCACCCCCCAAAACTAATTTAAAAAAGTTACAAAAGAGTACAACAAGCAAAATCAATTTCCTTTTATTTTGCCAGAAGAAACACAGGTATGTACATATTTACAGTATATATACACATTTAGCAAAACAGTTAGCAATTGGGTTCGAAGGGCCCTGCTCATAGGAGCTTACATCTAAAATTGGACTAAACCTTACAGTGGACACAGATTTACTTTTAGTGTATAACAGCCCACACATTTCATAGAATGACTGAACACCCACATCACATTATTAGCTGCAAAATTACAGAAAGATAATTAACAGTCATTCTAACAAAGCATTACAACAAAGTAAAAAAAAGGCACATATTCAAACAATAACACCCACCACCCCCCACATTCTACACATATACATTGGGGAGTATTTTCTCCTAGAATGCATGGTAAGACTAAAAATACACAACCCAATCGGACAGCATGGTCAAATCAAGCTACTTTTGATGGTCAAAATGCACAATAATTTCAGCAAACAAAGGGCTCTAGTAAGGCATTTGTCATTAGCACAATATCATTCCTTCTCCCACAAAAACCACAGCAACAAATCTGGCCTCTCATCGGCCAAACCAACACCCTCTACTAAAGTCCCTTATATAAGCTAGCACACAAACACACGCCCACCAGTATCTTTTAATCTGTCACTTAAAATTTATTTTACCTGAGGGCCTGCAATACCTAATACTATTTGCTGTGTTAACCCTTGGCTATGTTCATCAGATTAGTATAACTCCAGGACAAAATTCTAAGTCAGTGGTTCTCAACCCTGTCCCCAAGTACCCCCAACAGGTCATGCTTTCAGGATTGCCATTATTTTGCACAAGTGATTTGATCAGTTTCACTGCCTTAGTAATTACCACAGCTGTTTCATCTGAGGGAAATCCTGAAAGCATGACCTGTTGGGGTGCCTGGAGGACTGAAGTTGAGAAACACTAATCCAAGCAACAGTTTTCTAACCAAATTTACCTGTGCAGTGCAAACTCTACAATTTAAAATGTCCAAGTCCCTGGCTGCAATGAGCTTCCAATTTAAAGTCCTAAAATAACTTGCTTACATTACAGACTATTTGGACAAGAGACAAATAAAATGCCAACTTGTCTTTGGATTGTGGTGGGAAACGCAGCCAGGGGTTTATTATAAACTTCAACACAAGCATTAGCATATCCAGGACGTGAACCAGCAACCTTTTGGGTGCCAGGTGGATTTGCTAGCCACTTAGCTAGTGAGCAGTGAGCCCATGTCTTGTCCATCACTGTGGTGTGAACCAGGCCTAAGTCCATAGCCATGCTCAATATCACAAGTAATATACAATAGATTGTCCTAAGTATTGGGAAATGTGCCTTTACACACACATCAACTATAATGGCAGCCTGGGGTTCAGTATAGAGTTGGGCCACCATTTGCAGCTATAACAGCTTCAACTCTTCTGGGGAGGCTATCCATAAGGTTTAGGGGTGTGTCTATGGGAATGTTTGACCATTCTTCCAGAAGTGCATTTGTGAGGTCAGGCACTGATGTTGGATGAGAAGGCCTGGCTCGCAGTCTCTGCTCTAATTCAGCCAAAAGGTGTTCTGATGGGTTGAGGTCAGGACTCTGTGCAGGCCAGTCAAGTTCCTCCACACCAACCTCCCTCATCCAAGTCTTTATGGACTTTGCTTTGTGCACTAGTGCACAGTCATATTGGAACAGGAAGGGGCCATCCCCAAACTGTTCCCACAAAGCTGGGAGTATGAAATTGCCCAAAATGTCTTGTTGATGCCTTAAGAGTTCCCTTCACTGGAACTAAGGGGCCAAGCCCAACCCCTGAAAAACAAACCCACATCATAACCCCCCTCCATCAAATGATTTGGACCAGTGCACAAAGCAAGGTCCATAAAGACATGGATGAGTGAGTTTGGGGTGGAGGAACTTGATTGGCCTGCACAGAGTCCTGACCTCAACCAGATAGGACACCTTTTGGCTGAATTAGAGCGGAGACTGTGAGCCAGGCCTTCTCATCCAACATTATTGCCTGACTTCACAAATGCACTTCTGGAAGAATGGCCAAATACTCCCATAGACAAACATCCTAAACCTTGTGGACAGCCTTTCCAGAAGAGTTGAAGCTGTTATAGCTGCAAATGGTGGCCCAACTCTATACTGAACCCCAGGCTGCCATTATAGTTGATGTGTGTGTAAAGGCACATTTCCCAATACTTAGGACAATCTATTGTATATTACTTGTGATATTGAGCATGGCTATGGACTTAGGGCTGGTTCACACCACAGTGATGGACAAGACATGTGCTCACTGCTCACTAGCTAAGTGGCTAGCAAATCCACCTGGCACCCAAAAGGTTGCTGGTTCACATCCCGGATATGCTAATGCTTGTGTTGAAGTTTATAATAAACCCCTGGTTGAGTTTCCCACCACAATCCAAAGACAGGTTGGCATTTTATGTGTCTCTTGTCCAAATAGTCTGTAATGTAAGCAAGTTATTTTAGGACTTTAAATTGGAAGCTTATTGCAGCCAGGGACTTGGACATTTTAAATTGTAGAGTTTGCACTGCACAGGTACATCTGGTTAGAAAACTGTTGCTTGGATCAGTGAAGCTGAGAGTAAAGGTGATGGACTGGCCAAGTATGTCTCCAGACCTAAACCTTATTGAGCATCTGTGGGGCATCCTCAAACGGAAGGTGGAGGAGCGCAAGGTCTCTAACATCCACCAGCTCCATGATGTCATCATGGAGGAGTGGAAGAGGACTCCAGTGGCAACCTGTGAAGCTCTGGTGAACTCCATGGCCAAGAGGGTTAAGGCAGTGCTGGAAAATAATGGTGGCCACACGAAATATTGGCACTTTGGGCCCAATTTGGACATTTTCAATTAGGGGTGTACTCACTTTTCTGGCCAGTGGTTTAGACATTAATGTGTTTTGAGTTATTTTGAGGGGAGAGCAAATTTACACTGTTATACAAGATGTACACTCCCTACTTTATGGCAAAGTGTCATTTCTTCAGTGTTGTCAAATGAAAAGATATAATAAAATATTAACAAAAATGTGAGGGGTGTACTCACTTTTGTGAGATACTGCATATACAGTACAGTGGCGGTTGGTGAAATTTTAGGATGGGGGGTGTCAGACCTTTGTAACCCCTCCTACTTCTTATAAGCCCCACCCCTTAGAGATTCCACCCATTGTGTCAGGAGTATACAGCCCAGCATAATCAGATAGGGTATACAGCATCACCATATATGGGGTATATACAGCATCACAAATAGGGGTATATACAGCATCACAGATAGGGGGATATACAGCACCACAGATAGGGATATACAGCACCACAGATAGCTATATACAGCACCACATATAGGGGTATATACAGCACCGCACATAGGTATATACAGCACCACACAGGGGTATATACAGCACCACATATAGGGGTATATACAGCACCACAGATAGGGATATACAGCACCGCACATAGGTATATACAGCATCACAAATAGGGGTATATACAGCACCACATATAGGGGTATATACAGCACCACAGATAGGGATATACAGCACCACAGATAGGGATATACAGCACCACATATAGGTATATACAGCACCGCTTCGGCCGTGCATCCTCCGATGACGAGAAAGGAGTTCAATAGGATCGCCTGACAATTGAATGTTTTAGAAAACAAGGAAAAATGGACTTTGTCGGAACATACACGGATATTAAATAAAAACAAATTTATTGAGTAATTATAAAAATTCAACACCACATATGCATATATGGTATTTCACAAAAAGTATCTGACATACATAAAATTACCCTAGATTACCACCAAGTTATACAAAGGTTCTCGTGGGACATAATTTGGTATATGTAACAGTGCACACCATGCATCATCAATTTGTATGGTAATTGCCCACAGAGGAAAATTCCACTTGGTTATCTTGGTGCGGGTTAATTGTTTCGTTGATTCTGGCTCAACATGTTTCGCGACTCAAGGTCGCTTCCTCAGGAGCTCAACTTTCTATTCTTAAAGATGTAAATAGAAACATACATTAGTGCATATTATTAGAAACAGCAAAACCTAGAAGGCATTAACATGTGCTTACTCACTTGCGCCAGCTGAACCCACAGACATTCACCCCTGTGAACCACCCGGAGGGGACCCGTCCGTCCTCGACCCCACCTCAGCCGTAATTTGCTGAGTATGGGGACACATATGTATAAACTAGACATAACAAGAGTAAGCGGGTTAGTATGAGTAGGGGGAAATTGGTTGTATAGGTAGCCACACCTAGGTTTACTAACAACCCCTAAAGTGCACTTACATGTCACTTGTTAATGTGGCTTCTCAGGTCCTTACGCAAACAATTGTATACGGTTAACAACGAGGGTCCGCGCCCACTCTCTTTGGGCAGTTTAGCCAACCGCCATCCAGTAACAGCCTGAATAATATCAGGGTATCTAGATAATTATATATGTAACATAAGTATTAAAGCCTTTCCTTAATAGCAACTTACTATCATATAGGTAAGGGGAACCCCCATGGACCTCGGTATATAGTTTTACCCGGAAGTATCATTTAGGGCGGGAAACTGTCCTCACTTGGCCCTCGATGGCCCACCCGGTCACTGTCCGTAGGTCCAGAAAACCCTGGGGCGAAAGGGGCATAGTTGAATGGTTCCTCAAAATATGTGGCGATTGGCGCCAAAATGAGCGTCTAGCCATTCGGTGTAACTTACCTAGTTCTAAATTAAGGGGTGGTGAGAAGCCTGGGCGTATCCACTTGGCAGGGCAGGTGCTTGTATCGTGGCATCAGCCAACTGCATCTGCCCTGATCCTTATATGTGCCCCGACTGAGGTCCTCCGTCAGAGCGTCTGACGTCACTCAGCCCGGCCAAGTCGTGTCCGCACATGCGCAGTCCCATCTATGCATAAATCCACGTGGGGCTGGAGGGCGGGCAGACGTAATGGCGACTTGCGTCGCCACATGCCGTCGCGCCAGTCCGAGCCGACGTCTTCACTCCGCCCCCCCAGGAGGCCGGTAGTGCCGGATGGGGCCCGAGCAGAGACCCGCCTAGAACTTGGCGCGCGGCCTGGGCGGCCGCACACTCAACTAGCAGCTGCTGGCGGGGAACAGGGAAGGGAGGAGGCCCCCCGGCGGCTCGGAGGAGTGCCTGCATAAGAACCCCCGGCACAAGTGAGCACATTGCACATATCAATCATCAATACATTTACTGGGTATAAATCCAACATAAACATATGAAGACATAGAAAATACAAATATCTCCCATGATTGCACCAATGGCGAATGCTCCGCAAACACTCGAGACCACCCGCCATTAGGCGATCAATGTTAACATTTCACATAATTCCTACGTGTTAGAGTAGGGAATTTTTACTTAGATCCCCACCTATCAATCCTCCCTCTGATCAATTGAATAAGCCTGTCTAGACCCCAAACGCCTGCAGTGCAAGCATAATGTTATTTATAAAGGTGCAAGTTTTGTGTCGTAGCTTGTATAATAGCCGTCCATAACTTATGTAATGCAGTATGGGACAACTCTAAAGAAAGGGTTTATATGAGATTATTTCATTAATCCCTGGGGGTTTATAGGCCTCTAATATTTCGATCCATAATGTCTCTTTCTGCAAGACCCTCTTGTCCCAGTCCCCGCCACGTGGGTCTTGAGGGACTACCTCTAACACCACAAACTGAACGAAGGACGTATCAAATTTGTGGTAGAGACCCAGGTGGCGGCTGACCGGGGTGATCATCTTTGCAAATTGAGAGTAGTAAATATGATCGTAGATTCTTTTTTTGAATTTGCGGATCGTCTTTCCTACATAATATGCTCCGCACCTACATGTCATGAGATAATCATGAGATAGTCATGAGAAATGACTCCTTGGGTGTCACAATCTGCATAAAACCGTGGGCGGAATTTTTCCCCATTTGGCAGATAAAAATGGGTCCCTGTCCTAACCCAGGGGCAATAGGTGCATTGGCCACATGTATATATACCCTGTATTGAATCAGTGTTGGCCATAACTGGATCATAAAAGCTTGTAGTGATTTTATTTCCAATTGACACCGACTTTCGGTAAACAACTTCAGGGGTTTCCCTGACGTATTTCACCAAAACTGGGTCTTCCCTAAGTAAGTGCCAATGGCGATCGAGGCAGGCTTGTAATTCTTTGTGCTGAGCTGAGAAACGGGTGATAAGCTTGGTAGTGGGAGATATCGATTGCATTTGTTTTTTGGAATAAAGGAGAGAATTCCTATTTTGCCGAACTGCTCGATTAAATGCTTCCCTCAAAATTGTCTTACTATAGCCTCTCTGCCGTAGGCGTTCTCGCAATTCAGCTGCCTGTTTAAAAAAATCTGAATCATGTGTACAATTACGTCGTAGTCGGATGTATTGAGCATAAGGTATGCTCCGAATTAGTGGGGTAGGGTGCCCACTCTGTGCATGGAGTATGGTGTTCCCTGCAGTTTTTTTGCGATACAGTTTGGTAGCCAACCCGCCACTACCATCTTTGAATATTTTCAGATCGAGGAACGAGAGAGTATTTTGATGCCAACTCATTGTGAACTTTAAATTATAATTATTGGTGTTCAGAAGGTCCATAAATGTGTTAAGGGACTGGATGGTGCCTGTCCAGACGAGGAATATGTCGTCTATGTACCTGTACCAGCACAAGGCCTGGTCCAGGTACCGACTATACTCCTCGTCTGAGAATAGCTCCCGTTCCCACCCCCCCCAGGTACAGATTGGCGTACGCCGGGGCACAGGCTGTGCCCATGGCGACGCCCTGCACCTGGAGGTAGTGGGAACCTAGGAAGGTAAAGGTATTATGCTCCAAAATAAACAAAAGTAGCTGCAAAATGAGATTCCCAAACTCCCATTGGTGATGGTCAACCTCCAGCAGGAATTTCTGAACTATTTGAGTGCCTAACCTATGCGGTATACTGGAATACAACGCTTCCACATCTATTGATACTAGAAAGGCCTCCGGGGGGATGGTGATACCATCAAGTCGGGTAAGTAGGTCCAATGTGTCCCTAACATAAGACGGTAATCTACTGACGTGGGGCATCAGAAAAAAATCGACGTATTTACTAGCATTCTCGGTTAGCGCGCCTATCCCTGATATGATAGGTCTTCCGGGTGGGTCCCGGGAATCCTTATGGATTTTGGGGATCGAATAAAATGTCGCCATTCGGGGATGTGCGGTATTTAGAAACTCGTATGTTTCTTTATCAATTAATGCGTTAGAATAGGCCGTAAAAATCAATTGCCTGTATTGTTGTTCATAAATTTGAGTGGTTTCTGCCGTGATTGGCCGATACCATTCTTGGTTTTTTTAATATATCAAAACACATTTTCTCATATTGTAGATGAGTCATCACAACGATGTTACCTCCTTTGTCGGATGGTTTGAGAATTATTTCTTGTCTATTTTGTAGTTGGTTAAGGGCCTTTTGTTGTCGTGTGGTGAGATTGGAGGGTGTACGCGACACATGTAGCCTCCTAATTTCACCAACCATTGCCAGCAAAAAGGCCAATATGTGGACTGGTAGTTAGATCTGGAAAATGTCTCGATTTTGGTCGAAACCGCGATCGTGAAGTTTCCAGATGGGTGCTCACCTGACTTGCATTAGATTGACTGGATTCTGTTTGGCTAGAGGCATTACCCTCATCCAGGAGGTATATAAGGTCACGTAGGACCCTAAAGTCCTGCATAGTAAAATGTTTGATTTGTTCTGTTAGTTCCTTCTCATCTCTCACTCTCTTTCGGTCTGCATCAAAGATGTAATTGTATGTAAGTTTCCTCGCGAATAGATAGAGGTCTTTGATGACCTCATATTTATCGAGAGTACTACTTGGGCAAAATGTAAGGCCTAGTTTGAGTACCTCTATCTCCTCCTGAGAGAGAGGATGAGGGGTAAGGTTGATAACACTCAGTTCATTTTGGCTACTGAGGGGAGCCTGGGGGTCCCTAAAGGGAGTGGTGGGCTGGTAATGTATGTGTCAAGTGTGGCCTGCCTTTGATTCTCTATCAGGGCAGCCTGTTGGGCTCGTGATTGTGAAGTAGGTGTTCGCTGTGTGTTTGGTTGGCTTGAGCCAATCCCTGCTGTCCCTCCCGTTGGATCAGTGGGTAAAAGTGGATTAGTGTGCATCAATTGTAAAGCTTGGGCAGCAATGGGGCCCATATAATTATGCTGTGTATTGGTATTCTGATGTGATCGCCCGTCACCTTGTCTGTGTCCACCACGTGATTGGTTGTGTTGTAAAGTGGTATTTTGAGGTCTATCTGGTTTCCTTTTTGTGTTGGGCATCTGTGAGTTCCCACCACCAAATTGCCCCCGCTTACGTGAACCTGAAGGTGGCTGTTGACCAGGTACTTGTCGTGAGGAGGAGCCCTGTGAGAGAGAAGAAGATGAAAGTGATGAGTCCGATTCAATTCCATAATCAACAGTTCTAGCATTGGTATGTGGTATATGTGGTCTCTGTATGTTTAAGAGAATTCTCCCTTTTCTTAGTTGATCCCACCGATAAGCATAACCCTCTTGGAAAGCTGCTCTGTCTTTGACCAGCTTTCCCTGTTTTTTAGAAATAATATTTCTATTTAGTTTGTCTAGATATTCTTTAAGTTCCTGATTTTTAATTTCAAAATTGGCATAGTTCTTGATCGCTTCCAATTGAGCACTGAGAGCGGCCAATTCCTCATCCAATTTAGTTGTGTCAGATTGGTAATGTATTAAGAGTAATTGCATCAGCTCAGTGCTGCATTTCTTTAGTACATTTTCCCAGGAGTTTTTAAACTCCTGTGTGGGGTTTTTTATTGTCGGAAAGATTTGAATCCTTAGGCCAATGGGACTGATGTTTTCTCCAATATATTGTTTAAAATATTCCATATGCCAATATAAATTGGACTTCTTTTTCAATAATTGTTTGAGTTTAAAGAAACATTGTTTCAAATCATCTTCGGTTTTAGTAGTGCCGTTATAGGCAGTCTGTATATTGGACATAAGTCCCGCCTAGGCTGTACTGACAAAGTCCATAATACCCCTGAATTACAGCACCAACTAGATCTGGCAATTCAATCAATCTGAAGAAAGAGTTGATTATAATGACTGGGGGATTTAATAATTTTCATTTAAAATAATAAAGGTGTTATCGCCATCTTAAACCATTATATGAATATTTGGGTGCTCCCACCCTTGTTCAATTAGTAAGTAGTTGTGGGTGTCCTGCGATGGCCAGGAGGACCCCTAAAGATTGTAATTTCTTGTGCCACGTCCCAAATATTAGACAATTGAATGTTTTAGAAAACAAGGAAAAATGGACTTTGTCGGCACGTACACGGATATTAAATAAAAACAAATTTATTGAGTAATTATAAAAATTCAACACCTCATATGCATATATGGTATTCCACAAAAAGTATCTGACATACATAAAATTACCCTAGATTACCACCAAGTTATACAAAGGTTCTCGTGGGACATAATTTGGTATATGTAACAGTGCACACCATGCATCATCAATTTGTATGGTAATTGCCCACAGAGGAAAATTCCACTTGGTTATCTTGGTGCGGGTTAATTGCTTTGTTGATTCTGGCTCAACATGTTTCGCGACTCAAGGTCGCTTCCTCGGGAGCTCAACTTTCTATTCTTAAAGATGTAAATAGAAACATACATTAGTGCATATTATTAGAAACAGCAAAACCTAGAAGGCATTAACATGTGCTTACTCACTTGCGCCAGCTGAACCCACAGACATTCACCCCTGTGAACCACCCGGAGGGGACCCGTCCGTCCTTGACCCCACCTCAGCCGTGATTTGCTGAGTATGGGGACATATATGTATAAACTAGACATAACAAGAGTAAGCGGGTTAGTATGAGTAGGTGGAAATTGGTTGTATAGGTAGCCACACCTAGGTTTACTAACAACCCCTAAAGTGCACTTACATGTCACTTGTTAATGTGGCTTCTCAGGTCCTTACGCAAACAATTGTATACGGTTAACAACGAGGGTCCGCGCCCACTCTCTTTGGGCAGTTTAGCCAACCACCATCCAGTAACAGCCTGAATAATATCAGGGTATCTAGATAATTATATATGTAACATGAGTATTAAAGCCTTTCCTTAATAGCAACTTACTATCATATAGGTCAGGGGAACCCCCATGGACCTCGGTATATAGTTTTACCTGGAAGTATCATTTAGGGCGGGAAACTGTCCTCACTTGGCCCTCGATGGCCCACCCGGTCACTGTCCGTAGGTCCAGAAAACCCTGGGGCGAAAGGGGCATAGTTGAATGGTTCCTCAAAATATGTGGCGATTGGCGCCAAAACGAGCGTCTAGCCATTCGGTGTAACTTACCTAGTTCTAAATTAAGGAGTGGTGAGAAGCCTGGGCGTATCCACTTGGCAGGGCAGGTGCTTGTGTCGTGGCATCAGCCAACTGCATCTGCCCTGATCCTTATATGTGCCCCGACTGAGGTCCTCCGTCAGAGCGTCTGACGTCACTCAGCCCGGCCAAGTCGTGTCCGCACATGCGCAGTCCCATCTATGGATAAATCCTTGTGCTGGTACAGGTACATAGACGACATATTCCTCGTCTGGACAGGCACCATCCAGTCCCTTAACACATTTATGGACCTTCTGAACACCAATAATTATAATTTAAAGTTCACAATGAGTTGGCATCAAAATACTCTCTCGTTCCTCGATCTGAAAATATTCAAAGATGGTAGTGGCGGGTTGGCTACCAAACTGTATCGCAAAAAAACTGCAGGGAACACCATACTCCATGCACAGAGTGGGCACCCTACCCCACTAATTCGGAGCATACCTTATGCTCAATACATCCGACTACGACGTAATTGTACACATGATTCAGATTTTTTTAAACAGGCAGCTGAATTGCGAGAACGCCTACGGCAGAGAGGCTATAGTAAGACAATTTTGAGGGAAGCATTTAATCGAGCAGTTCGGCAAAATAGGAATTCTCTCCTTTATTCCAAAAAACAAATGCAATCGATATCTCCCACTACCAAGCTTATCACCCGTTTCTCAGCTCAGCACAAAGAATTACAAGCCTGCCTCAATCGCCATTGGCACTTACTTAGGGAAGACCCAGTTTTGGTGAAATACGTCAGGGAAACCCCTGAAGTTGTTTACCGAAAGTCGGTGTCAATTGGAAATAAAATCACTACGAGCTTTTATGATCCAGTTATGGCCAACACTGATTCAATACAGGGTATATATACATGTGGCCAATGCACCTATTGCCCCTGGGTTAGGACAGGGACCCATTTTTATCTGCCAAATGGGGAAAAATTACGCCCACGGTTTTATGCAGATTGTGACACCCAAGGAGTCATTTATCTCATGACATGTAGGTGCGGAGCATATTATGTAGGAAAGACAATCCGCAAATTCAAAAAAAGAATCTACGATCATATTTACTACTCTCAATTTGCAAAGATGATCACCCCGGTCAGCCGCCACCTGGGTCTCTACCACAAATTTGATACGTCCTTCGTTCAGTTTGTGGTGTTAGAGGTAGTCCCTCAAGACCCACGTGGCGGGGACTGGGACAAGAGGGTCTTGCAGAAAGAGACATTGTGGATCGAAAGATTAGAGGCCTGTAAACCCCCAGGGATTAATGAAATAATCTCATATAAACCCTTTCTTTAGAGTTGTCCCATACTGTATTACATAAGTTATGGACGGCTATTATACAAGCTACGACACAAAACTTGCACCTTTATAAATAACATTATGCTTGCACTGCAGGCGTTTGGGGTCTAGACAGGCTTATTCAATTGATCAGAGGGAGGATTGATAGGTGGGGATCTAAGTAAAAATTCCCTACTCTAACACGTAGGAATTATGTGAAATGTTCACATTGATCGCCTAATGGCGGGTGGTCTCGAGTGTTTGCGGAGCATTCACCATTGGTGCAATCATGGGAGATATTTGTATTTTCTATGTCTTCATATGTTTATGTTGGATTTATACCCAGTAAATGTATTGATGATTGATATGTGCAATGTGCTCACTTGTGCCGGGGGTTCTTATGCAGGCACTCCTCCGAGCCGCCGGGGGGCCTCCTCCCTGTTCCCCGCCAGCAGCTGCTAGTTGAGTGTGCGGCCGCCCAGGCCGCGTGCCAAGTTCTAGGCGGGTCTCTGCTCGGGCCCCATCCGGCACTGCCGGCCTCCTGGGGGGGCGGAGTGAAGACGTCGGCTCGGACTGGCGCGACAGCACGTGGCGACGCAAGTCGCCATTACGTCTGCCCACCCTCCAGCCCCACGTGGATTTATCCATAGATGGGACTGCGCATGTGCGGACACGACTTGGCCGGGCTGAGTGACGTCAGACGCTCTGACGGAGGACCTCAGTCGGGGCACATATAAGGATCAGGGCAGATGCAGTTGGCTGATGCCACGACACAAGCACCTGCCCTGCCAAGTGGATATGCCCAGGCTTCTCACCACCCCTTAATTTAGAACTAGGTAAGTTACACCGAATGGCTAGACGCTCGTTTTGGCGCCAATCGCCACATATTTTGAGGAACCATTCAACTATGCCCCTTTCGCCCCAGGGTTTTCTGGACCTTGGACAGTGACCGGGTGGGCCATCGAGGGCCAAGTGAGGACAGTTTCCCGCCCTAAATGATACTTCCAGGTAAAACTATATACCGAGGACCATGGGGGTTCCCCTGACCTATATGATAGTAAGTTGCTATTAAGGAAAGGCTTTAATACTTATGTTACATATATAATTATCTAGATACCCTGATATTATTCAGGCTGTTACTGGATGGTGGTTGGCTAAACTGCCCAAAGAGAGTGGGCGCGGACCCTCGTTGTTAACCGTATACAATTGTTTGCGTAAGGACCTGAGAAGCCACATTAACAAGTGACATGTAAGTGCACTTTAGGGGTTGTTAGTAAACCTAGGTGTGGCTACCTATACAACCAATTTCCACCTACTCATACTAACCCGCTTACTCTTGTTATGTCTAGTTTATACATATGTGTCCCCATACTCAGCAAATCATGGCTGAGGTGGGGTCGAGGACGGACGGGTCCCCTCCGGGTGGTTCACAGGGGTGAATGTCTGTGGGTTCAGCTGGCGCAAGTGAGTAAGCACATGTTAATGCCTTCTAGGTTTTGCTGTTTCTAATAATATGCACTAATGTATGTTTCTATTTACATCTTTAAGAATAGAAAGTTGAGCTCCTGAGGAAGCGACCTTGAGTCGCGAAACATGTTGAGCCAGAATCAACGAAACAATTAACCCGCACCAAGATAACCAAGTGGAATTTTCCTCTGTGGGCAATTACCATACAAATTGTTGATGCATGGTGTGCACTGTTACATATACCAAATTATGTCCCACGAGAACCTTTGTATAACTTGGTGGTAATCTAGGGTAATTTTATGTATGTCAGATACTTTTTGTGAAATACCATATATGCATATGTGGTGTTGAATTTTTATAATTACTCAATAAATTTGTTTTTATTTAATATCCGTGTACGTGCCGACAAAGTCCATTTTTCCTTGTTTTCTAAAACATTCAATTGTCTAATATTTGGGACGTGGCACAAGAAATTACAATCTTTAGGGGTTCTCCTGGCCATCGCAGGACACCCACAACTACTTACCTATAGGATCGCCTGTCTTCTCCGCCAATCGGGAAACCGGTAACATACCAGCGCTCCCTGATTAGCGGAGAGTGGTTTAGTGTTAGAAAGGCAAATGTTCATTTGCCTTTCTAAGGGCTTGTGGTGGCACACTTTGCGCCAGAAGCCACACTTTATCGAAGCCTATTAGAGCCTACGGATCTAATGAGATGCTTCAAACTAACCTCCTGCAGCGGTAATTCATGTGGCCGGCGCCTCAAAGTGGTCGGCCACATGAATAGGGAGTGGTCTCGGGTGGCCATGGATAGATTCATGCTATGCATGAATCTATCCATGGCATAGAGGGGGTGGCGAGGAGAGCGGGGGCAGCGCCCATGCCCCCTTAATTTACGGACCGCTACTGATACAGTACATATATTGCTCAGGGCAACTACAGATCCAAGATCATCTGACAACCTCCTCTATAGACCATGGTACTGGCTCATGCTCTTTCATTCCTGCCCTGAGCCATTGGGTCACTGCATATTACACATGTTAACTATTTTCAAGGTCAGTTGAACAAATCCAAACCCTTAGCATTATATGCAACCTTGGAGCCACCCTACCAGACGTTTTTTGCTCAAAACTTACCAGTAAAATTTCTACTGACTGTGTGTCTAATTTCCAGTGGGGCAAATAGTGATGTAATTGATTCATAGAGTCCAAATAATGCTGCAGGATGCATTATGTCACAGTAGTATTGGAACAGTAATAATTGCACGTGTTCTTTGGAAATGCATAACTGTCTTCTGCATACACTTTAATGTGAAATTGTTGGGTATGAGCACTTATCTTTGTGCTGTAATGGCATTGCTCTAATGACTTCTGTATCCAGGCACATTCATGGAACACCAAAGCTCCTTCAACATCAGTTTTCTGCATGGCAAAGGGAAATACTCCGACATTTCTTACAGTTTGCAGAATCCTGTGTACAAAGTGCATTCAAATTTATATTGATGGTGTACAGCACCTGAGTACACAGCAGCCAAGTTGTTCTTAGGGTTCATTGAATATTCCTAGCAATGTCAGTTAAGCTCCATTTTCCATGTACTGTAGCAAACACAGTCAGATGCAAACAGGACCTGAATTCTGTATTTTCACAATGTATTCATGCAAAAAGTATTTGAGTGGTGCCTTTTGGTTATTTTTTTATAAGTTCTGTAATCAAAAAAGATCCCTCATAAGAACAGCATGCATACAGACATTGTTAATGTAGGATCCACTGAATATTGGGGTACTTTAGTGTGATTAAATCCCCATATTTTTGCATATTTGCTTTATATGTATGGATGCTTTTAAATAGTCTTGCAGGAGTAAACGCCATGTGTGCGCTGTAATATATTGCTTTGTTTGTGAGGTCTTAAAGCAGCACCATGCGTTGTTAGGGTGTTCCACCCAAATATTTGCTTGTATGTGTAGCACCCCAATAGTGTAGGTATTTTTGTGAGATAGGGCTTTTTGCAGGAAAGATAAAATTTAGTCAGGCCTGAGCATAGGAGCAGGCCTGAATGTTTTGATCTGGGCTTGGGGAATGGCTCAGGTAGGACTGGGGTAGTCCAAAAGATGATGTCACTAAACCCTCCTACCTTCTTCTGAGAAGCACTGGGACTTTCCAGAATGAAGGTGGGACAAGAGGTGTCATCATTTGGAGTGTCATAGGAAGCCCTGACCAATCCCCAATCTGGATTGGCAGGGGGCAGGCCTTCTCATAAACTTGGGGCTGGGTCAGTCTGGGAGGAGTTGTCAGAGGTGAAAGTCTGAAGTTGTAGCAGAGGTGCTGTAGAGGCCTCTACCCAGAAGGCAGCCCCCAGTCTGGGGGGGGGTGACCTTGAGGCCTGGAGGTTCGGGTGCAGCCAGGAGTGGAGGTGATTCCTTGAGTCGCACAAGGGAAAAGGAGAGCAGCAGAGGTGCTACTGAAAGACTTTAAAGGGATCCACTGGAGTCGGTGAGTGACAGACCCTGGGATCTGGAAGAGAAAGCACTGGAGCAGGCTGGAAGAGGAATAGTGTACAGTTTGTGGAAGCCTTGGGAGTCAGTCAGGGGAAGGAGTGTCACTGTGAGGAAAGCAGGTCCGTGTGGTGGCCTGGAAGAGGAATGGGCTGGAAGCTGTAGTTCATCAAAGGCCCAGCTAGGACCCAAGTACTTTGCTACATATTCAGGAGCCCGTGATCCCTGGCCTGTAATGAGTAGTCCTGAGGTCCTGCTGACAGAGTGCAGGCCTCACCATGTGCTAGCTGCAGTGAAGAGAAAGGAGTAGAGAAGCTTGATAAATTTCCTTTCAAGCTGGGAACCAAGTGATATGCTGAAGAGTAGTGAAGGAGCAATTATCTGCAATTACAGTTCTGGAGAGAGTATTGCGAGGAGAAACGGTCAGCAAGCTGAGAGCTGGAGAGAGTCATGAGGAGTAATAGTCTGCAGAAGGATGGTCTGCAGGGCAAGTGTGCATATACAGGACTGTATATGGAGGTCGTGTACAATAATTTCTGGGGCATCCCACAGTCATCCCTTTTCCCCATACAAGTTATTTACCCTAAATAAAACAACAAAAACAAGAGCCGGCCTGGTCAGTGTCTACGGATGTGTGAAATATGGTGGGATTGAGGGCAGCTCAAGACATGCAAGCAAATATTTGGGGGGAACACCTTAACAACGCATGGTGCTGCTGTAAGACCTCACAAACAATGCAATATATTACAGCGCACACATGCCATTCACTCCTGCAAGGCTATTTAAAAGCATCTATAGATATAAAGCAAATATGCAAAAATATGGGGATTTGGTCACACTATATGGCCATAAAGTGCTAAGCCCACTAACTGGATCAAAGTACCCCAATTTTCAATGGGTCCTACACTAACCATAGAATGAAAGATCCTGTCTCTAAACCATGGAAGCAAACGCTCCTCTTTATGGGAGAACCAAAGGACTCTTCCCATGGCTCAGGTGGACACTGATTAGAGATAATGAGAGAGGATCGGGTTCTCCATCCAGCCCAAAAGGTTTGGTCAGGACCACTAAAACATATGTATCCATGTGCTCCCTTGGAACCACAACTAATGCTACTCCCAAGGGAGCACATGACTACATATGTTCTAGGGGTCCTGACCAGACCTTTTGGGCTGGAGAACCCCATCCTCCCTGTTTGAACATCGGGTGTTCGCTTGTTCAGGTTTCCATGAACATTATGGGGCGTTCGCGGCAACTTTGTGCGCCCCATAATGTTTTCAAATGGCGGCAATGGCAATGTGGCCTGCTGTGAGAGCTTTGATTGGCTAAAGGCAGGGTGCGTTTAGCCAATCACTGCACAACAGCCTCAATCCACGCTCCACACTATATAAAGCTGCTTGTACAGCAGCTCTATGTAGTGTATTGGTGGCGGTCGGCTGTGTTAGAGAGATAGCTTAGGTTCCTGAAAACAGGCAGTTTAGCTAGCTAGCTTTCTTAAGTCTGTTCAAAAATAGCAAAAAAGTACAAAAAATATATAGTTAGAAATATAAACTCTATCTGTCAGTTAATGCAGACAGGTTAGTGTAGGAAAAAAAAATAAAAATATATATATATATATATACATGCACTGTGTACTATATATCAGTATACACTGTACATATGGTATATAGTACACTTGATGTGGTGTATTAATATATATACAGCCTGGTATATATATATATATATATATATATATATATATATATATATACACACACAGCGTATTGAGTGTGCACTATATATCTATACATGAGGTATATAGTACACATGACATGGTGTATTAAAATATATACAGCCATATATATATATATATATATATATATATACATACAGCGCATTGAGTGTGCACTATATATCTGTACATAAGGTATATAGTACGCTTGACGTGGTGTATTAAAATATATACAGCCTGATATATATATATATATATATATATATATATATATATATATATATATATATATATATATATATACACACACAGTGTATAGAGTGTGCATTATATATCTGTACATAAGGTATATAGTACACTTGACGTGGTGTATTAAAATATATACAGTCTATATATACACACACAGAGCATATTGAGTGTGCACTATATAACCGTCAATACGGTATATAGTACACTTGACGTGGTATATTAACCACTTTAAGACCGAGCCTGTTTTTTGGGTTCAGTGTTCACGAGTTAAAACCAGTTTTTTTTTTGCTATAAAATTACTTAGAACCCCCAAACATTATATATTGTTTTTTTCTAACACCTTGGAGAATAAAATGGCGGCCGTTGCAAAACTTTATGTCACACCGTATTTGCGCAGCGGTCTTACAAGCGCTTTTTTTTAAAAAAAATCAGTTTTATGAGTTAAAAAATAAGACAACAGTAAAGTTCGGCCAAAATGATACCCAACATGTCATGCTTCAAAATTGCGTCCGCTCGCGGAATGGCAACAAACTTTGCAACATAAAAATCTCTATTGGCAACATTTAAACAATTCTAAAGGTTAGGATTTTTGAGTTACAGAGGAGGTCTAGTGCTAGAATTATTGCTCTCGCTCTAACGATCGCGGCAATACCTCACATGTGTGGTTTGAACAACGTTTTCATATGTGGGCGGGACTTAGGCATGCGTTCGCTTCTGCGTGCGAGCTCGCGGGGACAGGGCACTTTAAAAAAAAAAAAAAAATTATTTATTTTAATTTTTATTTTTACACTTTTTTTTTTTTAAAAATGATCACTTTTAGTCCTATTACAATAAATGTAAACATTCCTTGTAATAGAAAAAAGCATGCCAGGACCTCCTAAATATGAGATCTGTGGTCAAAAAAGACCTCAGATCTCATATTTACACTAAAATGTAAAAAAAAAAAAATGACGACCCCAAAAAAAAATGGGCCCTTTAAAACCGTCACACATCGCTTCCGCCCTGCCATGTTTTGGAGCCAAGTGAGGGACTTCAGCCACTCAGTTGGCTCACGGACACTGGGGGGGACAGATCCGATCATCTCCGCCGCTGCCTGTCCAGTAAGCGGCAGAGATGACTGGAAAGCGGTGGGAGGGGGGGGCACCTATCTCGCCGCTGATAAAAGTGATCTCGCGGCGAATCCGCCTCTGAGACCACTTTTAGCTTGTGCAGAATCGCCTGCACTAAAAGAAGATACCGGGGTTATGGTAGCTATCTGCTACCATAACAACGGTATTCCACTTGGAAGTGACCACCGTCATATGACCTCATTTACCTAAATAATTGATGTAAACAACAGTCAGCATAATTCTCATGTTATCAACTATTTTATTTGAACAAACCTCCTAATGATAACAGTATTTTTTTCAAAATAAAAAACGGACAATGCACTGTTCCAAATTATTACGCACAGTAAATTTCAAAACACTCTATAGGTTGTAAAGAACTGAAATTGTCTTTTGTTGTGTTTAGTGAAATCAAAAGCTATTATAATCAAACTTTGAACAGCATTTTTACTTTTTAAACATTTTAACAGGTCATGTTACATTTTAACATAGGACCCCTTATTTGATAGCAGCTTCACAAGTCTTGCATCCATTAAACTTGTTTTTGCACAGTTCCTGCTTGAATTTATTTGCAAGAATTTGCATTTATTTGTCAGAATAGCCTCTCAGAGCTGCTGTTTGGATGTAAACTGCCTCCCACCCTCATAGATCTTTTGCTTGAGGATCTCAATAGGCTTGAGGTCAGGGGAGGATGGAGGCCACACCATGACTTTCTCTCCTTTTATCCCCATAGCAGCCATTAATGCAGAGGTATTCTTTGCAGCATGAGATGGTGCATTGTCATGCATGAAGATGATTTTATTAGGGAAAGCATAATTCTTCCTTCTGTACCAGGGAAGGAAGTGGTCAGTCAGGAACTCGACATACTTTGCAGAGGTCATTTTTACACCTTCAGGGACCTTAAAGGGGCCCACCAGCTCTCTTCCTATGATTCTGGCCCAAAACAGGACTCCACCACGCCTTGCTGACGTCGCAGCCTTGATGGAATAGGGTGGCTGTCCACCAACCATCCACTACTCCATCCATCTGGACCATCCAAGGTTGCACGGCACTCATCAGTGAACAGGACTGTTTGAAAATTAGTCTTCATGTATTTTTCTGCCCAATGCAGCCGTTTCTGCTTGTGAGCATTGGTTAGTGGTGGCCGAATGGAAGGTTTATGCACAGTTGCAAGACTCTGGAGGACTCTACACCTTGATGTCCGTGGGACTCCAGAGGCACCAGCAGCTTCAAATATCTGTTTGCTGCTATGTAATAGTGTTTTAGCAGCTGCTTTCTTTATCCGATGCATGGATCTGGCAGAAATCTTCCTCAATGTGCCTTTATCAGCATGAACCCGTCTGTGCTCTGAATCAGCCACAAATCTCTTAATAGTGCGATGATCACGCTTAAGCTTTCATTAAATATCTAATGTTTTCATACCACGTCCAAGGCATTGAACTATTTCACTCTTTACGGCAGCAGAGAGATCCTTTTTCTTCCCCATATTGCTTGAAAATGGTGCTCTGCTTAATAATGTGGAACACCCTCCTTTAGTAGTTTTTCCTTTAATTGGGCTCACCTGGCAATCTAATTATCACAGGTGTCCGAGATTGTTTTCAGTGATCAAAATAGCCCTGAGACACAATGCCATCCATGAGTTAAACTGAAAAACAAAATATTTCATCTTTGTGACACTGAAATAGAATTTGCATAATAATTTGGAACAGGGTGTATATATATATATATATATATATATATATATACATACATACACACAGCGAATTGAGTGTGCACTATATATCTGTACACAAGGTATATATATATAGTACACGTGACCTGGTGTATTAAAATATATATACAAACATGGAAACAGTCATTTCCAGCGCTAAAGGGCCTTCAAGATGGCAGGCAACCGGAACACCAAAGGGTAAAAGACCAGATGGATGCTGCCATCCACAGATGGGGAAATCCGAAAGAAACTGAAAAATAAAGCAAATAGAAGGCACGCACACCTAGTGCATTACCATAATTAATTCAATGAAATTAAAAAATTACAATTACGCAGCTCTGAGGAAGGGGGTGCGCCCCTAAAAAACGCCAGCTGTATTCCGACTTTTGATTCTATCGTATATCGTCTCTTTATGGCTCTGTGCTGCCAATTTTTGTGAGTATTCAATTTTAACTTTTTAATTTCATTAAATTATCTATGGTAATGCACTAGGTGTGCGCGCCTTCCATTTGATTTATTTTTCATTAAAATATATATAGTCTAGTGTATACAGATATACACACAGCATATTGAGTGTACACTATATATTGGTGCATTTGGGGGTGTACGGTATATAGCACACTACTTGACGTATTGTCTTCAAATATATACAGTCTAGTGTATACAGATACACACGCAGCGTATTGAGTGTACTCTATATATGAGTGCATTTTGGGGTGTACGGTATATAGCACACTACTTGACGTGTTGTCTTCAAATATGCACAGTCTATACACGCAGCGTATTGCGTGTACACTATATATGGGTGCATTCGGGGGTGTACGGTATATAGTACAGTGTAGTGCGGTGCTAAATAAAAAAAAAAAAAAACTTGTGTCAGGAAGACCACAAAGGAAAGGCAGACGCTCCCAGGTCACTAAAAGAGGGCAATCAGCCTCTGTGTCTTCAGTGAAAGGTGGCAGACGTGGTGCATCCTCTGCAGGCGGGTTACGCTTGTCCTTTTTTTCTGCTGTTGGACGTGCTATTGAGCCACAACATGCAGAAGAGTTGGTGGAGTGGATAACAAAGCCGTCCTCATCCTTCTTATCCTCTGTCACCCAGGCTCGTACAAGTTTGCCTTCCAACGCATCTGGCAAAGTGGCCTATTCCACCGGATCCTTGTCCACAGTTACTTCTTCTGTAGCCCCACCATCATGCACGGAGGAGTCATCTGGGTTGTTCGGCCATAGCGTCGGTTACATGCTCATGGGGGATGTGCAGCAGTTTGAAGGCTCTAATGTTGGTTCCCAGGTTGAGGAAGGGAGTAGCTTGAGCCTAGAGACAGGGGTGCCGCAAAAGGACAAGAAACTAGCAGTCATGTTCCCCCAGCTGCAGCATACTGCCAAGTTTGCTCCAGTGACGAGGAGGGAGGGGATGATGAGGACACAGACTGTACTTTGGTGCCTGAGAGAAGAGAGGAGGAAAGTGAGGAGGAGGCCCAACTCCAACAAGGCAGGATGTCATCCAGGGGCCAGCTTAAGGGCAGTCACCCACTTGCATCAGACCACAGAGCTCCACAGGTGCAGGGCGCTGCTGCCTCCCCGCCGACTTCCAAAATTTCTTTGGTGTGGGCATTTTTCAGCACATGTGCAGTAGATTGCACCGTTGCCGGGAGGAGGAGGAGGATTTGTGTCAGCATGGATGTGGAGTATAATACGCAGCAGTCTTCAAGGGATCATGGTTTTCAGGCCCCAGAAACCCAAGGAGTTGTATGTGGCTGGGAGGAGGTAGTTCCTGATAATGTCATCCTCAGTGACCCAGAGGACACTCATGCCTCCTCAAACTTACGCTGCATGGGCTCTCTGATTCTGAAAAGCCTGCGAAAAGACCCTAGGATTTGTGGTATCAAGGAGATGGATCATTACTGGCTGGCAACCTTTCTTGACCCACATTACAAGGGTAAAATTGCAGAACTCATCCTGCCTGCGCAGAGGGTGCAGGGTATGAAACATCTTCAGGATACCTATGTCCTGCTGCTGGCCCTGGACAACGTGTTTCTGAAGCTTCGGTCATTCAGAGGCAGAGTGGTGGAGAAGGTGGCTGGCTGAGCGCTGCCTTTAAAAAAAATTTCAGTCCTCACCACCCAAGCCTGATAGGTTCAAGCAACCATCGTCAGCATCTGCATTATATGGTGCAGGAATATATAGGGGCAAAAGCAACTGAGCATCCACTTAGTTACTGGGTCTTGAGGATGGACCGGGCCGGAACTTGCTCAATATGCAATTGAGCGACTACTGGCCTGTCCTGCATGGACATTCAGTGCTGCTGGAGGGTTCGTAACTGATCAAAGAGTGCGCCTGTCCACAGACATGTTTGATAGGCTCACATTTATAAAAATGAACCAGTCCTGGATCAGCAGCTATCAAGGCCCTGATGCTGATGCAACTGATTAAATTTGCTAGGGATCTGGGATCCCATGAAGACTGTCACTGCTCCTATTCCTCCTGTGCATAATCTAGAACTATATTTTGTATTTAGGGCACCAACAAACACCCAAGGCCCAATTTTTCTGCACCTGATTTACAGGGGTATGGCATAACAATTTTTAAAATAATTTACATCAAGCTCAGTTCTTCCGCCCAACAAGAGTAACTGCAAGGGGTTACAGTGTTCTGGCACCGCCAGCACCCAAGGCCCAATTTTTTGCCACCTGTTTGATTGGGGGCTTTCGTCACAATTTGTAAACTAATTTACAACAGCAGGGTCCACACCAAAATTAAAAAACAATGATGTGGGGTTCCCCCCCAAATCCAAACCAGGCCCTTCAGGTCTGGTATGGAACTTAAGGGGAACCCCGTGACATTTTTTTTTTAAAAAATGACGTGGGGTTCCCCCCAAAATCCAAACCAGGCCCTTCAGGTATGGAGTTTAAGGGAAACCCCGTGCCAAATTGTTTTTAAAAAATGACTTGAGGTCTCCCCAAAATCCAAACCAGGCCCTTCAGGTCTGGTATGGAATTTAAGGGGAACCCTGTGCCAATTTTTTTTATAAAAAGAGGCGTGGGGTCCCCCCGAAATCCAAACCAGACCCTTATCCGAGCATGCAGCCCTGGCATGGCAGGAGGGGGTGGGGACGAGCGAGCACCCCCCTCCGAACCATATCAGGCCACATGCCCTCAACATGGGGAGGATGCTTTGAGGTCATCCCCCAAAGCCCCTTTTCCCCATGTTGATGGGGAGAAGGGCCTCATCCCCACAACCCTGGCTGGTGGTTGTGGGGGTCTGCGGGCAGGGGGTATATCAGAATATGAAAGCCCCCTTTAATAAGGGGGCCCCCAGATCCCCACCCCCCCATGTGAATAGGTATGGGGTACATTGTACCCCTACCCATTCACAAAAAAACAAGAGGCAGTTTTTGACTAGTCCTTTATTTTGTAAAATAGCTCTTTTCTTCTTTCTTCCTCCATCTTCTCCTGGCCCAGTCCTTCTTCTGGTCTTCTGCTTCTACTTTTAGTGTTCTTGCTTCCTCTCTTCGTCTTCATTCTTCATCTTCTTCTTTCTTCTTTCACTGCCGCCGCTCTCTCTGCTGCTGCAGTCCGGCCCCTGCACATCTCCCAGAATGGGCGGCCTTCACAATGACAGTACTTTTATAAGAAGGGCGGGGCGGCCCCTGCGCATCTCCCAGAATGGGCGGCCTTCACAATGACAGTACTTTTATAAGAAGGGCGGGGCCACCCAGTGACGTAACTGAGTGAACCCGCCACCTTCTGACATCATGAGATGTCAGAGGGGGCGGGTCATCCATCTCGCCCACTTGATGTCCACTTGTGACCCGTGATCGCCCATCAGAGCTGCAGAACGGGGAACCGATGATTTAAACATGGTGGTTCTCCATTCTGTGAAGGGGGACATAGCAGATGTACTGATCCCTGTGATCGGGATCACTTAGATCTGTTATGTCCTGGCCAGCCCCACCCCCACACAGTTAGAACACATACAAGGAACACAGTTAACCCCTTCACTGCCCCCTTATTGTTAACCCCTTCCCTGCCAATGCTATTTATACAGTAATCAGTGGATCGCTGTATAAATGTCATTGGACCCAAAAAAGTGTCAAAAATGTCCGACATGTCCACCCCAATATCAATGTCCTGATAAAAATCACAGATCGCTGCCATTACTAGTAAAAAAAATAATAATAATAAAAACGCCATAAATCAATTCCCACAGTATGTAGACACGATAACTTTTGCGCAAACCAATCAGTATACACCAATTGCGATTTTTTTTTTTTACCAAAAATATGAGGAAGAATATAAATTGTTGAACCCGATGAATAATTATTTTTTTATATATATTTTTTGGATTTGTATTATAGCAAAAAGTAAAAAATATTGTTCTTTTTTCAAAATTGTCGCTCTTTGTTTATAGCACAAAAAATAAAAACCGCAGAGGTGATCAAATACCACCAAAAGAAATCTCTGTTTGTGGGAAAAAAGGATAAAAATTTTGTTTGGGTACAACGTCGCACGACTGCGCAACTGTCATTCGACATCACTGAAAGCCGAAAATTGGTCTGGGCAGGAGGGGGTTTAAGTGACCAGTAAGCAAGTGGTTAAAGTGTATTTAAAGCCCCGACTCTTTTCCTTGTTTTGTACCTGTTTTGCTTGGGTTTATCTATTAAAGGTTCCTTTGGTAAAACCAAGGAAGCTTAGACTTCTGTAGTGTATCAATGCTTTACTAAACAGAAAAGCTGCACATACAACTGTAGGATACACAATAAAACATAATTCATAGCTTACAAAATATGTCTACAACATGCACAATGCCAATAATCCTTTCTAGCAAAATATAAGCATGTACAATATGTACGCATTAAGTAAACTAAACTGGTACTCAACTTAGGGTTTAAGATGTAATGTCCTTCATGGTTGCTTGCTCAGTCCAACTCAAAATGGCTCCAAAGATCTTCAGCTTCTGTCAGCTTTGTCTCCACATGCTTGTTTCAAAACCTAAAAACTTCTCCTCCTCCTAAAAGCTCACTGCTCACATTTCTCTATCTGCCCATTTCTAACTGCAAAACTATTGTAGGGTGCCCACTGTTGCCTTGAAACACTTTCACGGAAAGGCATAGACTTCCAACGCAACGAATAAACTTGCATGTCTCTCCGTTTTGTCCTGGGAAGAACACAGGCCTGCTGTTGTCCATTCTTCACAGCATGGCACATTCTAGCAAAAAGGCCCATTTCATGACAACTGCAACACTTAATATGACTGAATCTACCATTACCAACCACTTGCTTCCATTTCTTAAGCAATACTGGTGTAGGAATCTCATATATTTCCTCTCAAGGGACCCCCACCTTAAGTAAATCAATCCACGTGTGTCTCCTGGAGACCATAGGCCATGCCTTCCTTGTATCTGACTCAACTCGACCATCATTTGAGCTGATCAAATATTCAGCTTCCCGCTTATGGGAAGTAACAGTGACACGTGTTCTACTTTTGCTTACAGGCTTAGGGCCTTTGTTAGGGCATCATTAGACTTGTTTATGAGGGCTGCACAGCGCTCTTTCAAATCTTCAGCTCTGCCTACAGGGGTTTGAATAGACTTTGAAGCCACTGCAGGTTTAACTTTAATTACCCTACTTTCTAAATCTTTTGCCTTGCTTGCAGTGTCTTCTGTAAGCTGCTCCTTCAGTGAATCTCTTTCTAATCCTGCCTTTTTCCTCTTTTCAGATTCAATATGTAAAGCATGCAGGAAGTTTAAACCAAACATAGCAATTGCCTGCATCTCTCCCTTACTAAACCCAAAACTTTTGAGATTAAAATCTGAGGAAAGATCAGAGACACCATCCCCCAAGCTCTGTTCAAAGGAGAAGCATATCTAGCCAGCTCCTCTGCAACAGACATCCACTGACCATCTCTGGCCCAGGTAGGAAGGGTACATGCCTTCTCCTCCTGGATATCAGAAACCTTTGCAGCCTTACTCTTCCTAAACAGTGTTCACAGCATTTTCTTCAGCACAAGCTACAAAACACACCACAGAAAACAGGTCTGCTTCAGTTGAAATTTTAGAGAAAATCTAGGCCACCGGCCCCCAAATGCTTTGCTTGCGTTTATCTATTAAAGGTTCTTGTGATAAAACCAAGGAAGCTTAGACTTCTGTAGTGTATCAATGCTTTACTAAACAGAAAAGCTGCACATACAACTATAGGATGCGCAATAAACCATAATTCATAGCTTACAAAATATGTCTACAACATGCACAATGCCAATTATCCTTTCTAGCATATAAGCATGTACAATATGAATGCATTAAGTAAACTAAACTGTTACTCAACTTGGGTTTTAAAATGTAATATCCTTCATGGTTCCTTGCTCAGTCTGACTCAAAATGGCTCCAAACATCTCCAGCTTCTGGCAGCCATGTGTTGCTCCTTCGTTCTCTCAAACACAACTCCCTTTGTCTCCACATGCTTGTTTCAAAACATAAAAACTCCTCCCCCAACTTCTGACATCAAATCCTGCATCAAATTTCCTCTCTAGCAGTCAAACTGGTTTATTTACATATCAATGGAGGGGGGGAGCCTGGCTTCTCTGAATGCATATTTTTTTTAAAAATCCAACTCTATATTATTCTTAAAGTCAAGGTTAATAGCCATAGCAACACAGTACTAGAGGGTAAAAACCAACATCAGGGTTATATATTCCTCTCTATTCAAAATAAAAGAAAACGTTTGGCTTTAGATATATTTTAGGAAACCAGTCATGAGAGAAACATAAATATTCCCTTGGTTAAAGAGTATGTAAACCCAAAATTCCATATTCCTGAAATGTGCCTGCTGTACCATGCATTTGTATGAAAAAAGTATCCTGTTCTCTTTGTATTGCTTCCTTTGTGTGAAATCCCTGGTGTCCCTGCCAGTCCCTCTGCTTTCCTACTAAAACTGACCACACTAGACATGAGAGCACAGTGTGTTCAGTTCTCTAACTGTGCTGGAAACTCATTCTGCTGTCCTCCAGTGATCAGGCATGTGGTGCTTACACGCCCTCCCTGCGTGAGCATATGATCACTTACTGAAGAAAAGGGGAAACAATGTATTTATAATATGTTTTATATATATATATATATATATATATATATATATACACAAATGTTTACAAGGTGAGGGTTTACATATACTTTAACCTCTCATTTTGAAAGAGGTTTGCAGTAACAGTTCCTATATTCCCCCCAACAGGCTTACTCTAATAATTGATGAAGACCCCTGTTGTCTGCTTGTTAGACTTGACCAAAAAACATCTAGTACTTACTACTTGCATTTTTTAGCTTTTATTTGACTAAATGTCTACAGCAATTTTAATTAGCTAAAACAGCCAGATCTTGATGTTAAAAAAACTTACTGAAATCCATAGTTAGTATGAGCTGAGGCTTACTTTCCAGTTTTCTTGTAATTCTTTATTTAGGTTAGTGCAAGCATGTACATCACACAGAAAGGAACACACTACAAATTCCAGCATGCCCTGCCAGCCTCTGCCCATTCCCCTCCTCTAGGAAATTAAGTTTGTACACTTTTTTTATTTTAATGACTGAGAAATCTTATGAAACACTATATTGCACCCTGCAGTTTTTCTGCCATGATAAATAAAGATGTTTAATAACAGTTACAATGCAGGACATTGACTTATAAGTGGTATGCTTCACACCCAACTAGGGAGTTAACAGCAGGCAGCAGAAAAATGAGCGTTGTCAGCCAAACGCCTATCAAAACAAGAACATGTCGTGTGCAGCTTGTACCTGACTCACTGCCTTAATACTCACACCACATTTTAAAGGGCAAGCCAGATGCTAAACACAAAGAAGATACAATGATCCTAATGCATTTTTTCTGTTAAACACTATTGTTTAACGATAACCAGCAATGGAAAAGTGACCCAGCACACTGCAGTTCTTAACGTGTAGCAGATATAAAATAACTCTATATACCCTGGTATGTATTCATAAAAAAAACCCTTAAAGCTGAACTCCAGACAAAAAGATAAATACAAAAAGAATTACATTTAAAGCGGTCAACTTAGTTTTTTGCATAGCATACTAGCACATTATGTGACAATTACCTGCAAACGAAGCCCGCGTCGTCCCCGCTGCAGGCGCATCCATCTTTGGCCGTCTTCCTTCTGGGGCTGCGGACTCTGGCAGTGTGACATCACTCCTGTGCATGTGCATGAGAGCCGCCGGTGACAGCACACACTCCTGAAGAAACAGCACAAGAAGCTGTTCCTTCAGAGTGCATGCATCAATGACATCATTGGCGCAGTATTCAGTAAATATCTCCTAAACGGCACACATTTAAAAGATATTTACAGTACCTATAGGTAAACCTTATTGTAGGCTTACCTGTAAGTACAAAGTATACAGGGAGGAATACAACCTCTTTAAGGGAGCTGTTTATTATTGCAAAGGATTTCGATTTCTGTCCAATCACTTCTGCAGTGTACACAGCTCTGTACATCACAACCATGCCTGTTAAGAAAGGAGTTTCTCTGCTGCAGGTTCATTTTCACTTGCAGGCCTCCTCTGCACACTGCAACTGGACAGTAAAAATAGAAGCAGCACATTGATGAGATCATTTCTCTATCACTCTGATCTCTTATCCTGTTTGCGTGCTTCTTGCAATGCAGCACAGCTGATGTGTTGCTTCTTCCTCTTGCAGTCTGAGCTTGGCTTTATTGGGATTGCTAAAGGCTGATACCAAGTCAAATTCAGGTACTTACAATGCTTGCATTTGAAAAAAAAATATATTTTATGATGTGTTAATAAATACAGAGCTGCATTAATGTGCCTCTTATATCTCCTTGGAGTTCAGCTTTAACACAGTTTTAAACAGTACATTGGTGTTTATATCAGCTTTTTGCAGTTCCTTGTATATCCCTATGGTAGAGGCAGTGGCCGCATTGTAAGCCATTTAGGTTTTTTCTGTGTTCCTTCACAATCATGTCAATAGCTTAGGTAGTCGTTGACCAAGCTTTATTGTTTTAATGGAAATAAGCTAAAGCGTTCCGATCCAAGCAGTAATTATGGTGATAAAGTAGGACTGTTCCTATCAAGAGAGAGAGTTGTTATCTCCACTGTCAGTCCTGCCTGTGGAGTCAATGTCCTCTATTAGGCCCCTTTCACACGGGTGGATAGAATCCAGCTTTTAGCTGCGGCTAGATGAAGTTATCTACCGCAGCTATACTGTGACAATGCTTTCCGATGGCCCCATCCACACTCTGCATTTAGCAACGGTTTTGTTACAGACGAATTTGTGCGATTAGAAAAAATGGATTGGAATGCGTCCAGGAACGGTGTTATGCAGCTAACCGCACCTATCTGCACGAATCTGCAGCTAAACTGTGTAATCTACGGATATCAACGGGAACAAGCATAGAAAATCAATAGGAAGCACTTCAGAAATGTCAAGAATGTTCCACTGCAGCTAAACGCAGCCGCACGTAAACGCAGCTAAACGCAATGTACAACTGCATGTAATCGTTGTGCCTGGAGTCTTGGAATTTCAAAATAACAAAACTTTTAACAACGGCAGAATAGCCGCCCGTGTGAAAGGGGCCTTAGGAGGACAAAATAGTTTATGGCTTTGCCATGGCATTTGGCTATAACTTTGCAAAGAGAAGTTTACCAAATGAGGTATTGTCAAATGATCAATGAAAATTTCACTTGTAACATACATTTTGTTGAAGTGGAACTTTGCTTGTCTACACTAAAAATCCTGGTTATCATCTCATGGGCTGTCCTGGAAGTCAACTGGGGAAAACCAGAATTAGACTTAGGCCTCATGCCCACTGGATGTTTTTGGACGTTTTTACAGCTGCTGTTTTTAGCTTCAGATGTTTTTTCCTACAGTCAATAAACTCCCCATCATGTTATCCTATATGTTGATGCACACATAGGCTGTTATCAACTGTTAGCTGGAACGTTTTTGAGCTGTAAAAAAAACCCCAAGACTAATGGGTTCTGAAAGACCCTTTCAGCTGTAAAAACACTCAAAAATGCTCAAAAACGCTGCTCACAAACGTTTTTGGACGTTTTAGATCCATTGAGGAAAAAAAGAAAAACGCTCAAAAACACTACTGCTCAAAAGCACGGCTCACCAATGTTTTTGGTCCATTGAAAAAAAAAACACTACTGCTCAAAAACACTAATGCAAAAGGCTGAAAAAAAGCTGAAAAACTCACTAAAAGCTACTGGTGTTTTTAGAACGTTTTTTAATGTCCTGTGTGCATGAGGGCTTAATATGAATAAAGCATATCCCTCTATAGTGTGTACTTGTCTTGATCCTGAGCATTTCTGTCTGCTCCTTTATTCCTCTGCTATCAGCATGAATCACTTCTGACAATTTTTCTTGAAAAAAATGGTGACGGGGAGGAACCTCCAGCGGATTGACAGCCTCAGCTCTATTCCTGTGAGCTGTGTAAAGGGGGGTGTGTCTCTTCCCTCCAATCAGCTCTCAGAGCTCTCCTCACCAGGCTCTGCAGAGTGTAACTTCAGCTGTCTGCCCCCTTTTTTCTGAACTCTTAGACAAGCTTATAAATTCAGCACTTTGAACGGATATAGAGAAGGGAAGACTGCAAATAGATATAACTTATGTAGGAGGATTTGTTTCATCTCTGTGTATCAGCTGAGCATAGTCCCTTCTCTGGGTATATGTAAGGATTTACAACCACTTTTATTCTATTTCCAGAAGTCTTCCAGGATAACTAGGTTCCCACCCTATTGGTGATGTTATGGTGGGTATTTTTTTTATTGTTCTATTTTTCAGGTCGATCCTTCTGTCCTCAGTTTTACTGAAGTGGGTGCCTAAAGAACCACCTTTTAAATTCTATGCTGGCAATATGTTTTCCATCTTGAGGGAGGAGCACCACATCTCATGGGCTGTCCTGGTAGACTACTGGGAATAGATTTACAAATAAGTCTAGCTCCGTTTTTGCATCAAAGTTGTTTAACAAGGCTTTTCTAGGTATTTTAGGATGTTCTAGTGCTCACTCTTCTATAATACTTCCTACTAACCTGTCTTCCCCAGGTAGGTCTATCCACTGGAACATTTTCCCAAAAAGGGTACTCACAGGGAAGTTATACAATCCTGTTCCTAACCCATTTTAAAGCAGAGTTCCGGCCTGACATTTTTTCTTAAAGTCAGCAGCTACAAATACTATATCTGCTAACTTTTACTATAAGGACCCTTACCTGTCCAGGATCCCGCAATGTCGGCACCCCAAGCTGATTCGTCCATCGGCTTTGGGTACAGATGCTGGCATTGCAAGTAAGTGAAGCCTTCACACATCACAGCCAGTTTTCTACTGCGCATGCGCGAGTTGCGCTGCACTTTCTGAGTGGTCCCGTTGTCTTCTGGGACACACACAGGTCTCAGAAGGCAACGGGGATAGGGGGAGGAGCTGGACATGACGTAGATCTTATCAGGAAGTGGGAGCATGTACCTGTCAAAATCAGGTACCCCCCAAAAAAAGTGTCAAATGTGGCAGTAGAGGGGGGGAGGGTGCGAACAAGTGGAACTAACCCTTTTGAGTGGAGCTCCGCTTTAACAAAAACCCCCTATCCAAAAACTCTCTGGCTTTGGCTCCAACCATTTGTCTTTTTATAAGCAAAACTCAGGGGCCTAAAATACAAGGCCATTATTTTAAGGCGGGACTTTCCCTTAAGGATCCCTAACACCCTAATACTTCCTATTTTGAACTGCAGTAGTGTAGTATCAAGGCTGCAAGTCAGCTCCCAAATGGAGGCTTTAATAGATGGGCGGAAAGTCACTATTACATTTTATATAACAAAGAAACAGATTGCAAGTTTTATTTTCCTCATGTATGCCCTGCCTTATACACAATACCTACAGTTCTCTTATATTGATTATTTTATATCTTCTGGTAAGGTCTCATTAAACAAAAGCCAGCAGTGATTCATGTCTTTAACAAACAAGGAAAGCCAGGAAATGAAAAAAGAAAATAATACAAAACAGTCTTTTCTTGAGATTTTATTCTATATGGAACAATACCCTTGCTGCCATATGACCCTGCAATGTGATGACAGATTGGATATAACAGGTATTCATGAATAAAGTAAGACTGCTGTACTAAGCTACACAACACGTCTTGCCACTTCTAGGGTCATTCTTAGTTTTCAACCAGACAACAAAAATTGATATGCTGCGTAACTGTTATGTATTTGCGTAAGCGAGTCTAGACATCTTTTGATAGCTATTGATGCTGATCTTTAGGTACCTATTGTTCCAGTGTTGGGATCCCATAACATAGAGCAGAACCAGACTGAACAGAGGTACCTTAACACAATGCATTGCTTGCATCTATATTTACGAATACATGCAAGTGAGACATCAGCTTTATTATAAATTAAAAACAGGTTTAGTAGGTCACCTTTGCTGACAAGTAGGGCTGAGTACTGGGAAATTTTCGTATTTTATATGTGCTTTTAGTGAACTACTCCTCCCATTGTAGCCCAGTTAATTTTAAATAGTTTGAGCAGTGTGTCCATCATATACATTAACAAATACAGTTACATCGTTTGTCAGGTTAAAAAGAGACATTCATGTTCAAGCATAAGACAAAAACAAAAACAGTATCTCACAAAAGTGAGTACACCCCTCACGTTTTTGTAAATATTTTATTATATCTTTTCTTGTGACAACACTGAAGAAATTACACTTTGCAACAATGTAAAGTAGTGAGTGTACAGCTTGTCAATTTGCTGTCCCCTCAAAATAACTGAACACACAGCCATTAATGTCTAAACCTCTGGCAACAAAAGTGAGCACATCCCTAAGTAAAAATGTCCAAATTGGGCCCAAAGTGTCAATATTTTGTGTGCCCACCATTATTTTCCAGCACTGCCTTGGGCATGGAGTTCACCAGAGCTTTGCAGGTTGCCACTGGAGTCCTCTTCCTCTCTTCCATGAGGACATCACAGAGCTGGTGGATGTTAGAGACCTTGCGTGCCTCCATCTTCCATTTATGGATGCCCCACAGATGCTCAATAGGATTTAGGTCTGGAGACATGCTTGGCCAGTCCATCACCTTTACCCTCAGCTTCTTTAGCAAGGCAGTGGTCGTCTTGGAGGTGTGTTTGGGGCCGTTATCAGGTTGAAATATTGCCCTGTGGTTCAGTCTTCGAAGGGAGGGGATCATGCTCTGCTTCAGTATGTCACAGTACATGTTGGCATTCATGGTTCCCTAAATGAACTGTGCTGGCAGCACTCATGCAGCCCCAGACCACGACACTCCCACCATCATGCTTGACTATAGGCAAGACACACTTGTCTTTGTACTCCTCGCCCGTTTGCCACTACACACACTTGACACCATCTGAGCCAAATAAGTTTATCTTGGCCTCATCAGACCACAGTTCCAGCAATCCATGTCCTTAGTCTGCTTGTCTTCAGCAAACTGCTTGCGGGCTTTCTTGTGCATCAACAAGAGGCTTTCTTCTGGGACGATAGCCATGCAGACCAATTTGATGCAGTGTGTGGCATATGGTCTGAGAAATGACAGGCTAACCCTCCAGCCCTTCAACTTCTGCAGCAATACTAGCAGCACTCATACGTCTACTTCCCAAAGACAACCCCTGGATATGACGCTGAGCATGTGCACTCAACTTCTTTAGTCGACCAAGGAGAGGCCTGTTCTGAGTGGAACCTGTCCTGTTAAACCACTGTATGGTCTTGGCAACCGTGCTGCAGCTCAGTTTCAGGGTCTTGGCAATTTTCTTAAAGCCTAGGCCATCTTTATGTAGAGCAACAATTCTTTTTTTCAGATTCTCAGAGAGTTCTTTGCCATGAGGTACCATATTGAACCTCCAGTGACCAGTATGAGAGTGAGAGCGATAACACCAAATTTAACACACCTGTTCCCCATTCACACCTGAGACCTTGTAACACTAACGAGTCACATGACACTGGGGAGAGAAAATGGCTAATTGGGCCCAATTTGGACATTTTCACTTAGGGGTGTACTCACTTTTGTTGCCAGTGGTTTAGACCTTAATGGCTGTGTGTTGAGTTATTTTGAGGGAACAACAAATTTACACTGTTATACATGCTGCACACTCTACTTTACATTGTAGCAAAGTGTCATTTCTTCAGTGTTGCCACATGAAAAGATATAATAAAATATTTACAAAAATGTGAGGGGTGTACTCACTTTTGTGAGATACTGTACATTAAAAACCTGTATTTTCAGAACTTTACACTCCCAGTTGTTCCGGAGGAAGCATGGTCCAGTTGTTCCTTATAAAGCATGGTTCAGTTTTCTCCAACAGGGAAAAATGTTCCTTCCTGATCCCCTAAGGCACAGGTGTCAAACTGGCGGCCCTTGTCACATTTAAACAACAAGGGAGTTTTATTGAGTTGTGTGTCGGTAATTCCAGATTTGGTGACCGTTGTTTTCACTCATGTGGGGATTCACTTTTACAGGTTTAACCCGGGTTAATCGGTAAAAGAGAGGGGTCACAGTACACTGAGCAATCACAATGTTCCAGAGTCCACACTTACCCCTTGTCCACACAATTTAAACCACAATAGCGAGA